>PVJD01001843.1:0-235519 GCA_004026545.1 Mormoops blainvillei
TGCTCTTAGGAGGATTACTTTGCAAAGTGGCCAGAAACATTTGTACCTTTTCCCCCTTTTTTCTGGTTTTTGTCCCATTTTAAGAAGAAACAGTGGAGGGGAATGGTTATTGGTTTATTGGTTAGAAGAATGAACAATCTTTTCTACATAATTCAGTTTATGTAATGCAAATCACCATTAGAGCCTTGTCAATTTGGTTAATTAAAATTGTTGGGTAATCATGGTTACCAGTTCCAGCTCCAAGCAATCCTACAACATAGTTTATTTCTTGTTCTCTAAAGGGAAAGCTGAGAAAAAGGGTGGGTAGAAACATTGCCCAAAGTTCCAGAGTTTGAGGCAGGGCTGGAACTGAAACTGAATAGTCCATGTGCGGAGATTTCAGTGTGAAACTATGTTCTCATGAACAAAGAACTTGGTGGAATCACTGTCCTTAACCAACTGGGAGCTGCGAATTACATGATTGGGAGGTAAAGGGGTAATTCACCACAAATTGTACCTTAGCAGAGTTCATCTGGACTTCTTTATTCTTGACATTTAAAGATTTTTCACAGTTGATTACAAAGCAGGCCTACCCTCCCCCTTCCTTTTATTATAAGGGGGTCGAGATGCAAGGGGCCGCGGAGTCCCAGGGCCACGGCCCTCCCTCAGACTCGACGCACGCACATGGAAGAAACGGGGCTTGCTGCGAGGGAACCTTCTCTTTTGATGCTGAGAACACGAATCAGTCTCTTGACCATGAGAACAGATGTAGAGAGGCCTCTAAAATCCCTCAGATTTTTCACTTTTAACTGGAGGGCTGTTGACACAGTCGTTGAACAGTCATTTTAATTTAACCAAGATCTGAAGTCAAATGCAAGCACATGTGGTAAAAGCAAACTCTAGAAGAAGAGGAAGAGAGGCCCACTTGGGAAATTTAGAACAACACTTGTCTCTGAGGGACTGTTTTCATAAGCTAAGAGTAGAAT
The DNA here is from genome assembly GCA_004026545.1 of Mormoops blainvillei. Taxonomy (NCBI): domain Eukaryota; kingdom Metazoa; phylum Chordata; class Mammalia; order Chiroptera; family Mormoopidae; genus Mormoops; species Mormoops blainvillei. The sequence goes on from PVJD01001843.1 coordinate 966, forward strand.
CACAGGCATGGCTCACAGAGGCCAGAAAAAATGGTCCCTTTGGGCTTGGAGTCAAGGCAGCAGAAATTCCCGGGGACTTGCGGACAGAAGGGAGCACGGCTAAGCCGTCGTAACTCTCGTTTCCAAATTTCTGTCCTGGCTCTGCTGTTGCTGTCGTTCATAGTACTGTTGTTGGCAGAGAGGCTGGATCCCAAACATCCAATCAGAGGCTTCTAATCAGCCCAAGGAGATCGGCTTTTGGTGCTTCCCCTCAACCCTTCGCAGACTCCTGAGGGTGCCTTCCCAAAGGCACAGACAGTGCCACAGCCTGAGCCTGCTCTCTGGCTCCGGCAGTCACTTTCAGTAACTGTCTATGTGACGACCAGACTACACTCTCTTCTATCCATGTGTCACTGGTTACATACCGGACCCTGTTACCCGATATTCCATGGTCTCCGCGAGCTCAACACGATAAAGCCAAACTCATCAGTGTTTCCCACGACACTTCCATCTTTCCTGTTTCTTTGTTACTATCATCCCTCAGGCCCTGTGCTATGCTATTTTATAAATGAGGTCAGACTGAGGTTGGGGGAATGGCATAGTGCAAAAGACCTGAATAGGTAATATCATTTGTCCTTTCGCATGCAAAAATCCTTCGAAGACAATGAAGGATTGCAAATCCTAAACTCCTAGCCCGTTTTGAGCCTGCACTCGATTCTTCCTGTCCACGCTCCTCCACGACTATGCTTGGGGCCCAGATGGTTGCTCTCCATATCTCTAGCAGGTCTCTGCAAGGCTGCTGGCACAAGACGGGGAGCTGTGAGTCCACAGCAGCATCTCTTACGACAGATGGCAGTCGTCACACAGGCAGTGTCACTGATGACTCTGTCAGCTCTGTCATCATGGAGTCCACAACTTGAATCCTTAAGGGCAAAGACAAGGCCCAGGAAGGTGAAGAGAGAGACTTGATCAAGGTAGAACTGAAACCAGAACTCAGGTCCCTTACCCAGAACTGGCAGAGTCTTCCATTTTAACAGTGGTCACAGATGTTTGGGTTTCTTTGGGAACAAAAATGCTATGTGAACAACAGCTGCTGGACCATGACAAGACAGTAATGTTGAGAGTCCCAGCTCACCCACAACTGCAAATCTTATACAAAAGACGGTGAACCAATGGTGCTGCTTAAACACAAATCTGTCAACACCAAATAGGATGCCAGCATCCATGATTTTTTTCATATTTACGTGATACTGGCCAAGACGTTTTTATTGTAGTAAAATATACCTAACAAAATTTGCCATTTCAATTATTTTTAAGTATACAGTTTAGCACCATTAAGTACATTCATACTGTTATACAACTATCACCACCATCCATCATCCTAAACTGAAACGCCACACTAATTTGACAATAACTCTTCATTCTCCCTTCCCCCATCCCCTGGTGACTATTATTCTCCTTCCTATGGTTATGAATTTGACAGGTCCATGTACCTCATATAAGCGGAATTGTATAATAACTGTCCTTTTGTGACTGGCTTATTTCACTTAGTATAATATCCTCAAGGTTCATCCATGTTGTAGCACATGTCAGAATTTCATTCCTTTTTAAGGCTGAATAATATTCCCTTGTATGTACTTAGCACATTTCACTTATGTATTCATCTGTCGATCGGCACTTGACTTGTTTCTACCTTTTGGCTATTGTGAATAATGCTGCTGTGAACATTGCTGTAATAATCAAGATTTTTTAAAAAAATGCACGAATGTAGCGTTATGACGCATAACTGTGTGCAGACGTGACTGAAAGAGTAAGTAGGTGTTCTGTAAGTCCTCATTTCTCACCACAGGTTTGACATCGCTTCCGCATCCTCTACCCAAATTAAACAGTCGCTATCCAAAAAGATTGTAAAGCCTATACCACAAGAGAAGAAAAGGGAGAAGGAGCAGGAAGAAAAGGAGGAGAATGAGGAGGAAGAGAAAGAAGAAAGAGGAAGGTGGCAGGAGATGGAGGGAAATGAGGAAGAGAGAAGAAGAGGAGGAGGAGCGTTCCTTCATGTTTGCCTAGAATCACGGGAAATTTTGAGGTGCAATGCCTGAGCTGATCCCGGTGTCTGAGTCACACAGCAACAGCCCTTGGTTTCCATGCCCACCCTTCCCATTGCAGGAGGTTTAAACACCATGAGCAGGGCCTATTAACTGGAGACCAGAGACTTCTAATTCCAAAAGAAGGTGTGTTGTATCAGCACTAAGACTGACCTGGAGTGGCTTCGGGGGCCTATATCGTATTACATTTAAGCCCTTGCACCTAAGTCATTATGGCCTTGGAAGAACGGGAGGAAAGAGATGCTACTGCATTTCCCTTACTCCACCTCCTTCTCTTTCACTTGCCAAAGACAGCTGCACTGACTGTCAGAATTCTACCTGGAAGCTTTAAGAAGCTACTTCATCAATAATAGGGTGTATGTGGGTACACTGGGGCAGCACATAGGCCAAAACACAGGGTTGTTTTGAAGGGTCTTAAAAGTTGTGAATGAGTTCAGAAAGCTCAGCTGAGGCCTGGATGGGTTACTCCACTGAGCTGTAATACACACGAGGTCTGTCCAGAGAAGTCCGGCCATTGTTAACGTACTGAGAACGGTTTGCGTGACAGCAGTGTAACCTGGCAGCCTAGGAGTGTGGACTGGAATGCGCATGAGCGAACTATGATGACTTCACTGTACTACTCAGTGGGGGCGGTAGATGCCGTTGAGTTAACATGTGTACTGTGTGGCCATCGCCTTCGAAATGACAGAGTGAGTAGAGCAACGAATCTGCATCAAATTTTGCATTAAGCTTGAACATTCCTCTGCAGAAACTATTTGCGTGATTCAGAAGGCTTTCAGGGATGATGCAATGAGTGCAACACAAATAAAAGTGTGGCGCAAACTTTAAAGATGGTTGAGAATCTGTTGAGAGTGATCCACGTTCTGGGAGGCCTGCAACAAGCAGAGCACCTGAGAATGTTGAACGTGTACGGGCTGCAATCAACAAAGACTGGTGACTGACAGTGTGAGAACTAGAAGCTGATCTGGGGACTCCAAAAACTACTGTGTCTGAGATTTGGTGCAGGGTCTTGGCGTGAAACTAGGATCTGTGCTGTGGCAAAATTTGTTTGCAGCTTCTGCTACCACAGCAGAAGGAACATTTTGCTGCAGTTGCTAATGACTTGATTCAAACCACTAACAATGAACCAGATTTCCTCATGAAGGCCATTACCAGGGATGAATTGTGAGTCTGTGCCTATGATCCAGAAACCAAGGCCCAGTCATCCCAATGGAAGTCTCCAGGTTCTCCACGCCCGAAGAAGGCGTGGCAAAGTCACAGCAAGATTAAGATCATGTTAATTGTGTTTTTTGATTGAGAATGTGTTGTCCAACATGAGTATGCCCCTCCAGGCCAAACAATTAGTAAGAGGACTACCTCACTGTTCTTTGTTAGTTGAGAGATGCAATATGATGAAAATAGCTGGAGTTATGGGCAACTGGTGATTGGCAGCGTCATCACGACAAAGCCCTTGCTTGTGCATCATGTCTCGTGCAGAATTTTTGGGTGAAACATCAAATCACCCAGATGACTCAGTCGCCCTTCAACCCAGATCTGGTGCCCTGTGACTTTAGTCACATAGTTTGGGCTTTTCCCAAAACTAAAATCACCTTTGAAAGGGAAGTGATTTCAGACCATTGATGAGATTCAAGAAAATATGACAGGACAGCTGGTGGTGATAATAGCAAAGAATTTTGCAGAGTGTTTTGAACAGTGGAAGAGACACCGGGAGACCTGTGTGAGGTACCAAGGTGCCTACTTTGAAGGGGACTGAGGTGTCATTGTCCTATGTACAATGTTTCTTGTATCTGTGTATCTTTTTCAATAAATGTCTCTGTTTTTCATATTACATAGCTGCATGCTTTCTGGACAGAATTCATAGACTGGATTATTATGCTAATGGCCTTGCCAAAGGCAATATAAAGGTCATACTTTTTAAGCTTTTCTCAGGAGAGGTTTTTATTTTCATTATTATTTTTTATGTTAAAAGCATTTAAGACTTACAAAAACACCATAAGTGTGGTATGACGAACTTTTGTTTTCCTAGACCATTTGAGAGTAAGTTGCTGGCATGATGCTCTCACCTTTGATCCAGGCAGGCAGTGGAGGTTCACACAATTTGTTCTTAAACACATAGGAAGATGTGAGTGAGAAACCTCAGGAAAAAGTGGAGGGGTTTCTGAGGGCAGTGGAGGGCCAATGAGTCTGTCATGGTCCCTGTTGCCTTGGTTTTTACCTCTAGCCACCTATAAGATGATTGACATCTGTAGATGATCTCCAACTGAAGTCCTCTCCAATTCTGCTTTCTCTAACAATCTGTTAATCTTAAAGCAGCTAATTTGAGAGCTCAGGCACCTCCAGTGGTTCCCTGTTGCCAAAATCCTACCAGGTGAAGCTGCAATAGTTGCTTAGCATTTAAGGTTCTTCATGGTGGGGCCCTAAGCTACTCTGGGCAGGCCTCGAGTTTCCTTATCTGTAGATGAGGATGACAACAGGACCTACCTCACAGAGCTTTTTTGGGGATTTCAATGAGTAGTGTAAGTGCTTATGTTAAGTGTAACCCATTATTATCAAATATTAGCATACTTCAAACCCAACCACTCAGTTCCCCAAATGTCCTCTCTGGGTTCTGTCGGCTCTTCCTGTCCAGGGACAGCTCAACGCCAATCTCTTAGTGCAGGTCCTACTCTCCCTTCATGGTCCAGCTCTAACTAATCAACTCCACACAGCCTTTCCTGCTTTCCTGGAAGAAAGAGGTCACGTACAAAGGACACATGGACACGGACAATGGGGTGGGGATTGTCTTTGAGAGTAGGGGTTGGATGGGGCAGGGGAGGGCAATGAGGGGAAAATGGGGACAACTGAAACTGAACAATAATAAAAAAAGAAAAAAAGGAGTCTCTTCTCTCACTGAGAGCCCTACGCATGTATCTCTTGCTGTTTCATGTTACAGCTACTATAATCATACCTTAAATGAGAAGGAAAATAAAGGTGCTTTGCGTATTGTAAAGTGATACACAGATGTGATTCTAATAATTATTACATCAGCCTATCTCCACCACAGTCCCATGAGTTGCATGAGGGCAGGGATCACGTGTATTATCTTTGTTTCTCGCAAAGTGCTTTATACAATACAATTTGTGAGTAAATTTTTTCAATGGATGAGTAAATGATTAATACTGTAGGGTAGGCAGTTTATTAGCTGGGTTTCCCATGGAGAGGTCTCTGAGGGAATGCAAAGCACAATGCAAACATGACGATGGGAGGAGGGGAGTAGTCTCAGGCCATGGGCCTCTTTCTGGTAGGGGCGGCCTACACAGGAGGCCTTTGTGGAAAGCTCTGAGAAGCCAATGGACAGGCAATTCAGGAGGATGTTCAGCATCTCTTTTTGCAAAGGTTTCTTCTGAGTTTTCTTTTCGATTCAAACCAGGAAATTGCTCTGGCTTTGCTTCCCACCTTCTATTGCAAACCTCCCTCTCACCAAGTTTTCCTGGTTCCATTCTGTCCCGGTTATAGTTCTTAACCACAAGCAACAGAAACTATGTCTCACTCAATCGAAAGAAAATTTCCTGGAAGAACAGTGGGGAAGCTAGCGACGGGGCCTGAAACAGGCGGGACTGAAGAGAACTCTAGCAGCGTGGGCATCAGGACCCACAGCAATCATCACGGGGCAGGGAGAGCCTGGTTACAGAAGGCTGTCCCTTACCTCCTCGCCCCACCTGCCAGGTCAGAGCCCAGGAGATTGGCTAGGCTAGGTCATGTGCTCATGTCAGGTTATAGTGGGGCAGGAAGTGGCCCTTTTGACGTCTGTCACAGGAAGCTGGAACTATGCCCTATCAGCAGTAGCTACAGCAAGACAAGCTTGATTCCCTGAAAGGAAATTTGGGTGCCGCTGAGAAGGGGAACCAGGTGCTAACAGCTGCATTCCAAAATGCCACAACACCGTGCTTTCGGAACTGTGCTTTGATTCTCCTTTCCAACCTAGCCCATTTGATAGACAACTATTTGCGCGGTTCTCTGGTGTTTTCTTTCTACTTCTCTTCCAAGAGGTTGCCCTTCTTCCCTGGTGACATGTGGTGCTGCCTATGAGCAAAAGGTGCCACACTCCATGCTATTGGGATGCCCGAGCCCAGGTCCAGTGTCCTATGCCCATGCTTATCAGCAGAGGTGGTCAAAATCAGACAGGGTGCTAGCTCAGGGCACTAGACAGTCACAGTAGAGAGAAGGTGAGAAGCAAAGCAAAACAAACAAAGTTAGCCCTGTAGTCATGCTATTCCACCCCTCGCCCACTACACACTTAGTGCTAAGGAGGACAGGGAGGAGCCAAGAAGAGCCATGTCCATTTTAAGTTCTGCCATCGGGAACTAATGTCTGCAGCAGGGTCTGGTGTGAGAGGAACAATGGAAAATTGGGGGGGTGTTTCTGGGAAAGTTCTCCTCATTCACAAACCATGACATAAGACAGGGACAGTCCCCTTCCTGTCGCTGGGTTTTGTCATCTGTATGTGACACCTGGAACTGTGGGGGGCCATCTTGGGCTACAAGGGGACAAGCCTGAGGATGAGAGCCTACGCCTCAAGGAGCCTACTCCCTGAGGATAAGAAAAAAGGAATCAGACTAGGTCTTGACGATGTTGCTGGGTCACTTCATTAGCAAACTTTGGAACTTGGAAAGTCCTTCAGATTTTCAGATACATCAGATACTATATTTCATGACTGTTGAAGATACTAGTTGTGTTTTCTGTTATAGCTGAAATCATCGCCCCTGACACAGCCCTCTAGCCGTTAATCTAGGCACTGGGCACATTCTAAGATCCAGTGACATCATCTAACCTTGGAGCCTACATTCTCCCAACCCCCAAAAAGAGAAGCTTTCAGCAGCTGCATACTTAACATGTGTTTCAGGCCAGCCCCCCTCCTCCTCCTTATTCTTTGTCTTTTTTTTTTTTTTTTTGGACAAGTATCATGTAATTTGGGGCCATAGATATTGGGTAATTACCATAGCAATGATTAGGGATTCACTTCAGGAATAAGGAAATATAATTATAGTCCCATTGCAGCTTGTTTCCATGACAACAGGGGCAACTGCAATTGATCAGCAGTTTTCTTCCTAAATAGATCTGTGAGTCTCATTCAAATGAAATGCTAAAGAGCAATTAACTAGCCTCATCAAACAAACTAGACTTGCTGAAAGAGAATGGAGTCAGATTATATTCTGTGTGCATCTTGAAGTCTCATCCTCAACTTGAGTATTCAATGAATTTATATGGTATCCACTAGGCTATAGAGTACCCAATTACCTAATATAATTAGAGTAGAAATAGGACATATCATAAAAAATTCAAGGAACAGGAGAAAAGTTTAGAATCCTAAAACACAGACACTTAGACCTGGAAGTAGAAGGTTCACCCGCTCCAGCCTCTAGACCTGGTCCTGCATCGCACAGGACAAGCAGTCATCTAACACGCCCTGGAGCTCTGCGGGGACTCTGGGGGCTTCACACTAACTCTCTCCCACCTCAGTGGCCCCACCTGGAGAAAGATCTTTTCATAAACATTTTTATCCATCATCTGGATCAGCTGAGTCTTGGTCTCTGCTCTTGAAGTAGAAAACTACCGTATTTTGCCGTATATAATGTTCACCCCAATTTTTTGTGCATTATACACGGGATTATGATGCCCATGGTGTGTAATCATTAAACCCATGTATAATGCGCATTCTTATGCTTCCCTCAAAAACTTGGGCAACAAAGCGCACATTATACACAGCAAAATGCAGTCGTTATCAACCTCCTCTTTATCTCAGTCATAATATTACCCAGTATTTGTAAAGTGCTATCTTAGAGCAGATAGTGTAACGCCACATGCATTTTTCTGTCCTCATAATAATCATGGGAGATGGCATAACCATGTAACGCAAAGGGCACACAGCTCATGAGTGAAAGCACCGCATTCACAAGGGGACCCCGGCTCCCGCTCTGTTTTCTCCCACAAACTGTATCTCCAATAACTGCTGTAACCGATTCATCGCCTGTCTTTCCCCCTAGATTTATTCAGCCCAGCTTTATTAACTCCCCTGCTTTGTCCCCAATTTTTACTCATTTAAAGGCTTTTGTACCCCTTCTCTGATCCCTGTTCGATTTCAGCACATGCCAGGTTCCAATGGGTAGAGGATAAATGGCCAAGTAAAAAAAAATCTTTCCTGGCTTCATCTTCTGCAAAGCAGAAGGCCCAGAGACCTAAGGCACATGGCGGTAACCAGGGAGCCCGAGCTTCCCCTAAGCTCCTTGGCGATGTGAGGTCTCATTACACCAGCTGTGTGATTTTCCTTTTCCAGCAGGTCAGAGGCACGGCGATACTCTTCACGGCGGTGAGACAATGAAGGATAAATCAGACGAACACTGACTTGTCTAATGGGAAGAGCCCAGTGGTAAAAAGAGCAGTTTTCATGTACTCATTCATTAAACAAACGATTACTGAACACCTGCTGTGTGCCAGGCACCATTCTAGAGGCTGGAAGTACAGTGAAAGGCCAGTTACACAGGCCCACCCTTAGGGAAAGGGAGAGGCGGCTGTGAGAAGAGTGGCAGCGGGCCTCACTCAGCTGGGGGTCAGAGAAAGCACGCTCTCCTGGGGAAGGCACACTTGTACAAAAGAGTGAAGAAGGATGGGGAGCAATTAGCTGGGAGAATGTAAGGACGGGATGGTGGTGTTCCAGACAAAAGGATTACCACGTGCAAAATCAGCTGACTTGGAATCTAGTCACACCTCTAACACTAACACCACTGTGATCTCGTGGCACCTGAGTTTCCCCATTTGTAAAGTGAAGGTAGTAGGTAAGGACTAAAAGTTACCATAAACCTTTGACATTGATGTATGTGTGTGTGTGTGTGTGTGTGTGCATGTCCATTGAATAAGGTTATCATGTAAACAGAGAGCAGCATTTATATTAGCTTTTGGGGGTGGTGGCGTGCATGGGGTCAACCACAGACACATAGTTTAAGTAGGCGGTTTCGAACATGATCTATGTTGCCTTCCCACTCTCCTCTCCCATCAAGCCCCCACCCCCACCCGGCCATGCAGGGCCTCAAAGCCTCAAGCAAATGAGAGCGGCTGTTGGCCCTTCCAAACTGCCTGCTCTACCCTGCTATGATGTCCTGCTTCAACATGATCCCCTTTTGTTCCATCCTAAATTCTGAACTCTTATTTTAGGGTTTTAGGGGAAGAAAACAAGCCCCTACTCTTCCCTGCCAACGTGAACTTCTTGCCTCAGCCAGGCATGGCCTTTTCAATGCCGTCTTCATTCCCTTCTTAAAAACATCTTCATTGAGATTCACATACCGTAACGTTCAGCCTTTTAAAGTATACTTCAATAATTTTTAGTATATTCAAAGAACTGTGTAACCATCAGTTCCAGCTAAGTTTAGAGGATTTTTATCACCCCCCAAAAAGGAGCCCCATACCCATTAATGGTCACCTTCACCCTGCCCTGTGCCTGGCAACCACTAAACTAACCTTTCTGTCTCTATGAATGTGCCTATTTGGTATTTTGTATGAATGGAATCATACAATAGGTGGTCTTTTTTAACTGGCATCTTTCAATTAACAAAATGTTTTCAAAGTTTATTCATGTCAAAACATGGGTCAATATTTCATTATTGTTTGTTCCCAAATAACATCTTTTGATGGACATCTGGACTCTTTCGACTTTTGAGCAATTATGGGTAATGCTGCTATGAACATTTCTTTACAAGTCTTTGTGTGAACATATGCTTTCATTGTTTTGGGTTCATACCTGGGAGCTGAATTGCTGGGTCATACGGTAACTCTACACTTAACGTTTTGAAAAACTGTCACACTGCTTTCCAAGGTAGCTGCACCATTTTACATCACCACCAGCAGTGTATGAGGGTTCCAATTTCTCTACCTTCGCAGCAGCCCATGTTATGGTCTCTTCTATATTACAGCCTTCCTAATGGGTGTGATGTGATATCTCACTGTGGCTTCGATATGCATTTCTCTGATGGCTAATGATGCTGAGCAAGTGTGTTAATGGACATTTTTATATCTTTGGAGAAATGTCTAGTCAAATCCTTTGCCCATTTAAAAACTGCTCTTTTTTTGGTCTTTTTATATTGTTATATGAGTACTTATTCTGAATATAGTCATATAAGTGTCATGAAAGTGTTTTCTTCCATTCTGAGAATTGTCTTTTCACTTTCTTGATGATATTGTTTATAGTACAAATGTTATTTTTTCATTAAATTTATTGGGGCGATATTGGCTAATACAGGTTTCAAGTGTGTTTCTGTGATACAGAAATATAACTGAAACACAAAAACTCCCATCTTGTATCCTGCAACCTTGACCACGCTTGTTTATTAGTCTACTGGTTCCTTTTGTGGAGTCTTCAGGATTTTCTACATATAAGATCATGGCACCTACAAATAGAGATAGTGTTACTTTTTCTTTGGCAAGATTGATAGTTTTTATTTCTTTTTCTTATCTAATTGTCCTAGATTTAACATACTGTATTGTATAGTACAATACAGTATTGAGGAAACACCTTGTCTTGTTCCTGATCTTAAGGAAAACACATTTATTCTTTCACCATTAAGTATGATGTTGGCTCTGGATTTTTTGAAGCTGCCCTTTATTAAGCTGAAGAAGTTCCTTCTGATTCTATTTCTGATTTTTTTAAATCATGAAAGGGTGTTGGCTTCTGTCAAATGCTTTATCTGCTTCTCTTGAGATGATCATGTATTTTGGCCATTATATTAATATGGTGTATTATATTGAAGGATTTTTGTATGTTAAACTAACCTTGCATTCCTGGGCTAAATCCCACTTGATCATGGTGTATAATTCTTTTCATGTGCTGCTGGATTCAGCTTGCTAGTATTTTGTTGAGGATTTTTTCTGTCTATATTCATAAGGGATATTGACCTGTAGTTTTTTGCCTTTGCCCAGTTTTTGTATTACGGTAACATTGGCCTTGTAGAGTGAGTTGGAAAGTTCCTTCCTATTCTATTTGCCAGCGTCATTTTTATGTGGAAGTCTCTACGCCTGCCTTTCCAGGTCTGAAATGTCTGTGCTTTGTCTCTTAGCTGCTCCAAATCCTGCCCATCCTTTGGAGCCAGCTCAGGGGCTCCCCATTCCTGACCCTTCCCTGACAGCTCCAGTCCCAGAGTGAGGTCCCCCTCGTGGAGCCCCTTCAGTTCTCACTGTGGTGTACAGCTGACACTCACTCACTAGAAGTGCTGCAGTTGTGCATGATATAGTAAATGGTGGGTGTGAGGCAGAAAACTGGAAGCAGGACAAACAGAGTCCCAGTAAGTGGGAGAGCCTTAGTGAGGTAGCAAAAAGCAGGAAAACAGCCGAACCTGGTGACTCAGGACCAGCAGGACAACGTCCTGGGGGAGTGACTAGCTCCCCTAGGAAGGTTACCGCAAAATAGTGGATGGTTAAGAATGTACTCTTCGCCACTTGAATAGTGAGACTCAGTAACTCATGAGCAAGTCACTCTCTGGCCTTAGTTTTCTCATCTTTCAAATGGGGATAATAATGTCAATCTCATGGAACTGGAGAGCATTATGCTAAGTGACATAAGCCAGGCGGTGACAGACGAATACCATATGATCTCACCTATAAGTGGAACCTAATCAACAAAACAAACAAGCAAGCAAAATAACTGTCAGTGTGTTCTTTATTTCAATAACCAGAGATACTGAAATAAAGAACACGCTGACAGTAACCAGAGGGAAGAGGGGAGCAGGATAACAGGGGAAAAAGGGGAAGGGTCATCAAGGAACGTGTGTAAAGGACCCATGGACAAAGACAAAGTGGGGAAGGACTGAGGGTAGGAGGTGGGTGAGTGGGGCAGAGGAGAGTAATGAGGGGAAAATGGGGATGACTGTAATTGAACAACGATAAAAAATATAATATTGATCTCAGATGTCTTGGTAAATATTACATGAGCTCGTCTATACACAACATGCTGTAATAAGTTATCACTTATTAACTATAATAAGTGGCAGCTTTAATACATGCTACAGGATATTCTCTATGAAGAAAGGGTTTGTGGCTAAAGCAACCGTGGAAACAGTCTACATTACGTCCTTCCTCTTGCAGATTCCCTGGGTACATTAGCACAGCGAGGGCTCTCAAAAGTCCTATGTTAAGGATCCTATTTAATTTGTTTTGGCCTGGTATTTCCCAAACCTATTTGCCAAAATGACCCTTTCTCCCTTTTTAAATTTAACATCCATTTAACGCACTTTCTCCCTTTTTAAATTTAACATCCATTTAACGCACTTTAGGAAACATGATATTAATTGTATTTAATTAATAAAGGAAGTCACATTAAGTTGTAAAAAACTGATCATGTTTTACTGTTTAGCTTTTCCCACAGGCATGTATAATTTAAAAGCAGCAGCCTAGGAGAAATGAAGGCTTCTAACCTGGAGAAAGAGCAGAATGCTTTAAAAAGCCCAAAGGAAATGAGAAATTTCAGGCAGAAGGAGCAGATCAATAATGAGCTATTTTTGGCCATGGAGACATTTCTAGAATTACAGATTCTTAGAGTTAAAGTTCAGCTCCTTTAAGTTCTCACCAGTGCCAAAATTCCCTTCATCATTCCCCACCCCTGCTGACACATACTCAACCTCCCCATTTTTAGGCAGCTCTAGTATTTAGGAGATTCTCCCTCACGTCAGGCTGAAGTCCTTCTCCTTGGAACCTCTACCCAAGATCATGTTAATGCAATCTTGTGTTTTAGTGAGAGCTGTCTGTTTTGGAGATGGCAAACGAAATGTGCCGAAATCTTGTGAATCATTACACAATGTAAAGTAACACGTCTACTGATGGAGTGGGAACTGGAATAAGAATTGTTGGAAACCACATCTTTCCTTTTCTCCATCTGTAAATAGGACACATAATCAGAAGTTCAGCTATACTGTAAGCAAGGAATGTAATATTTACTTTGTGGGTGAACTTATATGGCAATTGCCAATTTCCAAGAAGAATAGGGGATACATATTTTAAATGACTTCTATATTCCCATCTTTTTTATTTTGAAAATATTTAAAGAGACTATTTATTTATTTATTTATTTAATTGATTTACTTTCATCCTCACCTGAGGACATGCTTATTGATTTTAAAGAGAGGAGAAGGGAGGGAGAAAAACATCTATGTGAAAGAGAAACATTATAATGAGTTGCCTCTCATTATAGTTGCGGGACTGAACCCACAACTTAGGTATGTGCCCTGGCTAGGAACTGAACCCATGACCTTTCAGTTTACAGGACAATACCTCAATCAACTGAGCCACACTGGCCAGGGCTAAAGAGACATTTAAAAAAACTCTTTGTCCAAAGCTTACTCTTCCAACTTCATTATAAAGACAAGATTTAATTAAAATACAGCATGTCACATAAATGTAGGCTTATCGACAAGGTCAACGCTAAGGCTGAGGGTGAGCACTTGCAGAGCTTAAATACACGGTTTGCCTGAGGGTTTTGTAATTTGTGCTCAACTGTGGTGTCTATTAGAATTTGCTTACTAATACACACCACAGAGGATATGTTTGTCCCTGTCCTTGAAATACAGTAAAAATATCATAGATTTTTATCATCTATCCCTTCAACATGTACAGGAGGACATCATATTGTTTTGACAGGTTCTCAGAAACTGTAACTTTAAGCAAAACAACACATAATGAAACCAATTTTACTACAGGCTGATATAAATAAGAGCTAAGGTCTATATTTCTGGTCACAAAAACATCACTAAACTTCTAAAATAAAGACCCCCAACACCTCTAATATTAAACATTAAAATAAATGTGAGCTATACATTCATTTTTAAAAGATTAATAAAAATGAGTAAAATCCTTCTTTCCCAACCCATTTAATTGCAGTTCGGGGTGGCAGGTGGCTACAGCCTATTCCTGCAGCTCAGGGCACAAGGTGAGACCCAGCCCTGGACAGGACAGCCCTCCGTCACAGGGCCACTCGCACCCATGCTCACTCAGACTGAGACAGTGCAGACGTGCCAGCTCACCTCACGTGCACAGCTTGGGGAGGACACCCACACTGACAATGGCCTGGTAGGGGAATCACTTTTTCTCTTCTCATCAATGTGATAACGAAAGGTGTTGAAGCAAACGTTATTCAAGGTCCCTCTGTACTACATTAGGGCAAATTATGCAGTGCCAGGCATTCATAGGAAGCGTGTTTTGGTCACCTAAGATGAAGCTGAATAAAACCTGGTCCCTGACTTCATGGAACTAGCAGTCGAGTGAGAGAGGCAGACAAGCAAATCAATGATTTCCATACAAAGTGACAGGAGCGAGCTGAAGCCAGACTCGAGGTGCTAGGGGAACGCAGGCAAGGGCTGGCAAATCAGATCAGGCCGTGGGCAAGGCTTCTCAGAGAAGCTGACTTCTAAGTGTCAGCAGCAGAATTTAACCATCTCTGACTCCGCCTTCAGGTCTCAGCACTCAGGTGAGAAAGTACCCTCTGACCCTGCTTTTTTGAGTTCTTTACACTGTCATGGCCAGATTGACTGCCTGTGTTTATTCTAAGAGGGAGAGGGAGAAGGAGAGGGAGTGGGAGCGAGGAACATAGAAAACAAAGTGAAGAATTTGGTATCTTATTGCAGACAGGTTCTGGAAGTTGCCAGAGATGGCCAGGGATATGAAGGGTGACCACCCCGTGCCCAAGCAGTTCATGTCCTCATTATAGGCATAAAAGCTAACCTATGACCACCCTTTCTCTTTGCCGAACAATGAGACATGGAAACAAGGTCTTCTGCAATCCAGGGAACCCTGTCGAGCTAAGCTAGTGACATGTAGCCTCCCAGCACCGTGAGGGCAGAGAATGAAGGTGCAGACCTCTGTGCTCTCCCAGGGAGCGAGGCCACACTCATCAACCAACTCCCCCAGGTGACTTCTCCACAGAACACACCAAGTGCTCCAAGTCTGCCACCTTCCCAGAGAGGGAACACATCTGATTCCACTCCTGCCTCCTTTAGGATCCTGCTCCTCACCCCAGAACACTGCCGAAGATCCCCTCCCCACAAAAAGTGTGAGTTATTACCTTAGATTGTCCTCCAGGGTCTCCTCATCGGAAGAGACGGTTCCATTGCTGACGCTCTGAGGAGAGTGGCTCTTCTTTCCTGCTGACGCCTCCCGGGAAAACGAAGTGTCTTTCTTTTTCCTTTTGCCAAACAACTTCTTAAAAGGCTGGAATTTGCCTCCCTTCTTCTTGTCTGTGGATTGCAAGATAAACACCTGCTGCAGTTTGACAGGGCTGCACCTGGGAGCCTAAGAGCAAACTGCAACTGAGCTGCCTCCGGACCAGGGAGCCGGGGCAAAGGGCAGCCATTGGAGTGAATGAGCGGCCGAGCCCTGTGCCAGGAATGCCAGGGCCTGCCCCTGTTCATGCACAGTCAGGTGGACACCAGCCAAGAGCACAGAAAGTCTCCTGCCTCCTGGCTCCCGAGAAGCACCTGGAGGTAGCCCAAAGGGGTTCCAAGCTTCATGGTGGCCGGTACAGCACCCCCTTGCACGTGCCATACAGAGATGGTGTCTGCTTTCTTTAACAAAGCAGATGGCCCATGCCTTTTTCCACAGAAGAAAAACACGTAAGCCAGACAGTGGTTTAAGAAAATTTATATAGGTATATAATGTCGTCTGAGAATCACTGTTTTAGCCTTTGGACACAGAAGAAAACGGCCACCTCTTGGTATAAGCTTTGCCACCTAATTCCCTCCATGCTCGTATATTTCTGGTTTATCTCTCACCTCCTTTAAAACTATTATGAAGAGCCCCAAAAGAGTTGCCATGAACATCTTTCCACACATTGTTACTTCATCCGATCAGGACCCAGGCTCACAGCCAGTATCTCCTACAGATATTTTAGGTAATACCTTTCAGTTCTGCTTCTTCAAAATCAAATTCCTCCACATCACTCCACTCTTACTTCGGAAAAGGAGGCATAAATCATCCCATACCAGAAGCATCTTCCCAAGCCCTTCCTTTTCTTTAAGAAGTTTAAAGAACCACTTATCCAGTGGTCAGGCAATCTTTACTTAAATTATTTAACTCTTACTATTCATTGCTGCTCTAAGAATTTTACAAATATTAGCTCAATCCTCACCACAATTCTATAAGGTGGACACTATTAACATCCCCATTTTACAGATGAGAAGTCTGAGGTATAGAGAGATGAAATAGCTTGTCTATGTCATGGGAAACATCTTTGAAGCTGGAGTCAGGGAAAAGGAAAGCTGCAAATGCACAACATGAACAGAAAAATACTTGTTAAGAACACAAAGGTACGGGCCCCCAGCGTAGTATCAGAGGTCCCAGAACTTTGCTCGCCAGTCTATAGGAAGATCTAGGTACAAAAACGAGGTTAAAGATGCTTAAGGTGGTCATCTCATTTCCTCTGGCAATCTTCAGCTCTGGCCTTTCTGAGGGAAAATTTGAAGTGAGGAAGAAGTGTTTTAAACCACTTTGCCCTAAGCAGTGGCATAAGAAAGTGAGGAAGCAGATAAAATAATCATCAAAAAAGACATATACTGGGATCTATAGTACAGGTGCAAACAGTCCTTCAAACTTCAGCAGTCCCTGGAACAAGGCTGTAATAGATCACATTTAAAAGGAAAGCAGATTTCTAACATATGAGATGTCTCCCATACCTAAGGCTTCGGGCTAGGCATGCAGTCCTCAATAAAGTTCAATTTTCACTATGTGTTCCTTAAAAGATGAACTGTGCCATGCAGCTGAGAAAAATCATTAAAAATAGTAAAAATTAAAAAAATTGGAAGGTTTGATTTCAGAATGTTGGTATGCTTTCGGTGGTTACCTATTCAGGAATATGGGCCCAAGATATTCATGACACCCACTTCCAGTTCCCATGAGCAAGATCTCCAATGAGAATTCTCTAAAATCATCATCAGTGGATTTCTTAGACCACCAAAGAAATTAGGCAAGTGTTAAAAGAATAGACCCTACATAAAATGAGTCCATTAAAAATTTAAATTAAAAATTTCTATAAGGTGTTATGGGTATCATTACATTATTATATACTTGGTCTTTGGCATTGACTGATAAAATAAGTGAATATTTTCTCTGTGACTGTCCAAGGTTCAAAATATGTAAATGGTACCATTATTGTAAACAGGCATCATTATAAATGGTCAAGCAGCAATTTATGTTACATTTCACTTATTTCTGAGATAAATTCTTCCTTTTTCCCCTTTCTATCAAATGTCTTTTTTCCCACCGCAGAACTATCTAACCCCAAATTCTCTAATCAGGAATATTCTAAAAGAGCATAGCAAAATTCTAAAAACAGTGGTTATGACATCATTACTCTCAGCGTGGGCCCACTATTCCAGCTTTTAAACTACCTAGGGAATTTTAGATTACATCAGAATTTATCGATTAAAAACATCATCACTGGCTCTAAACTCAAGGTGGAATTGGTGGTGTTCGGTTGAGCGGGAACCAAGGGAGTTAACTATTATTAGAGACAGATTACAGTTTCTTGAAGAGATTATTGTGTATTTAACTAATGGGTGACTTGGTCAGCCAAGAAGGCTGATGAGGTCTGTTGTATTGCCTCATGTCCAGAATGGTGGCGGTCGCCGCCTAAAATATCTGTTGCACTGGTCATACTGTGGGGCGACCAGAAAGTGGACAGAACCCGGAAAGGGCTGAATACAAGCACAAGGCCGGGACACAGGCAGCCTTGGGGAGGCGCCAGTGTACGGAAGCCTCGGGGCTGAGAGAACTTGGCGCGCTGCATGCAAACGCAGAATGGCCTCCTTCAGGTGGTCCTGTCTGCAGCGTTGGCCCGTGCGGGGACTGCTTGTGAACCAGCACTCTAGCACTCGGCACTGCACATTATATGGGCAGTGACCTGATGTGAGGACACACCTATTTTCCTGGAAGGTGTGTCAAAGTCCAAATGTCAGATAGCACACTGCGCAGAAGGACCTGGGAAAAGCTGTCTCAGCACTGCCTTGGTCATTATCAGGAAGATAAAAGAGCAGTAAAACCTACCTGAACTATCCATCCAACAACCACTCCTTCTTACCATGAGAAACACCAATCTCTCTTTGGAGGAGGGGTCAGGAGACAGAAGCTTACAAGTCTGCTCCAAAGTCTTAGTGTTTGGTCACATCTTGGTTATTAAAAAGTAACTTCCTCCTTCCTCATTTCCAAAATTAATAATACATTTTCTGTCAGAAAGATCTTCACATTTTAAATAAAATTTAAAAGTTTGTTTTTATGATGTTTTTACTATTGACTGTGGCAATTAATTAATTTGCCAGGGCTAACTTTATGAAAAGTCCCAGCAGCTATATTTAGGCCCACCCTACATTCTGACAGCAAATTGTGATTAAGCAACATCAATAGGGAATGAAACTTTATAAATCAGATAAGGAGTTATTCTCTCATTTTCTTGATTCCCCAGTTTTATTCTCAAAGTGCAGTATAACATCTCTCACATCAAAAACACAAGTTTCTCAGTTTCACAAAACATTTGCAATTCTATGCCGCAACAGCCATTATGAAAACCTGCGCTGTGTCTAGAAATATGCATTAAGTAAACTATTTTAAGGTCAATTTATAATTGGGGGCTGGATTAACAGTCTGTCTCCACAGAATCAACTGGATTAAGTGCATGGTCATCACTAGAGGTTCCATCCCTGACAAATAACACCAATTGTTCTTGCAAATATTTTTGTACAGATGGGGCCTAAAAGATCAAAGCAATTTTAACAATGAAGTAAAACAGAGCACTTCTGCAATGTTAATGTGAAATGTTCCCAAATACAACTGCCACAGAGGAGGAGTCCAGCTTAACAAAGTGTTCTCCGACCTTAGAGTATTTTAAGATGGTATTTTAGAATTTTACAACACAAATTTACTTTTGTTGGGTGGTTGGGACAGCAGGGAGAAGCAGAGAGGGGGAAGGAAGAAACATCCCATCTATTAAGTTGTTTCTTTAACTGGCTGCAGCTCTACCAAGGGGTTAAGTATGGGGGCCCCAGAGATAGGAAGAGTTGGCCCAAATCCTGATTCCATCTCTTACTGGCTATGAAACATCTGCTTACCAGCCTCTCTGGATATGTACCATCTTAAGATGTAAGAGTGAATTTATGGGAGAAAAGACAGTGGATGCCACATTGTCTTAATATTTCACCATTTCTGTGTTGTAATTTTTCACATGAAAGAATCTATATATGAATATACGCTGCTTTCAGGGGGCATAGTAATTTTCATTCTTTAAGTACTGAAATGAATTAATTTATTTTCATCATCCAATAATGACTTTAGGGAATTTTTTTCATTTAAAAAAGTGCTCATTATCCATTATTTTATGGATGTAATTATATACCACTTTCTGGCTGCATCATCATAATTGCTAGTTTACAGAGAAGATTCTAAAAATTAAAAATCACTGGGCAAGTCAAGCAAATCTGATCCATTTTCCATTTGTCATAAGGGTGCAATTCTTACATATTCCTTTCTAACCCTAAAATAATAAAAGCAGACATCTTCTCTGCATTGGACTATTTGTATGGTGTGCTTTCAAATGAGAAACAGAATTTCCTATCACAGTTCATTTGGAGCATCACAAAAATTTTAGTCTGGGGTTTCTTAGGCTGTGCTCTGTGGGCCGGTACCAGGTTCTTATTCCAAGACCAGTACATCTGATATTCCAGGTAAAATAAAGTCACATATGTTTCCTTACAATGAGGTCTTTCAGAGTCTTTCGAATGCTGGTATCACTATTGCCCTCTGAAAGAGCAGAGATTGTGTAGTGTTCCCCAAACTTGTTTGGTCATGGAAACTTGACCTTCTAGATGTCTGTCATGACTAGTGGTCCTCTGCACATAAGCTGGAAACACCTGCCTTCATTATTTCTTTCAAACGTCTTTCAGTTTCTTTAGGTGCCATATATTTCATAACACACACCTCCCCTAAATGCCAGAGTACCCTGCTCAGTAAACCCGAGTGAGTTGACTGAAACATTTTGGTTAAATAAACCTAATGTTTTAGGTCGAATTCTGATTTCAAACATGTATACTTAACATATGCAAATAGCATATATTAAAACATACAACACAGCAACTGTCTGAATCATAGTATTTTATTATTTAAGGGGAATTTTGCAACACTCTTCTTAGCTCTGTAACACTGGCATCCTAACTGTCAAGTTTAAAAAAGACTGTTTACTAGAAGTACACTGTAATACACAAATACTCAGTGGTTATCACATTTTTACTAGACTCCACAATCCCCATACATTTCAATAAAGACTGAGGAGTTGGCAACATGACAGATGGGCTGTGTTCTTTGGTGTCAGGAGGTGACAAGACTGAGGACAGAGGAGGGAAGAGGAGGCCACATGGTGGCCTGTCAAGTTACACAGGCAAAGAAGGGACAGTTTTCCCCTTTTCTGGGGAAGCATGGAGGAAGGAAGATATTTGCTGCTGTGCTAATTCTGACAACAAAGAGACAGGATCAATTAAACTCTCTCAGGAGAGGGCGGGTGTCCCTAGAACAAATGGCGAGAGGCCTGGGGTGGTAGTGACTGTAGCTGTCACAAGTCGCAGGCAGAGAACAGGGTGGCCAGTTCATATCCGGAACACCAGGTCCTGGACACTGGGGTGGATGGGCTATGGCATGTGTTGTAGACTTCTAAGGAAGGGTTAGAGCTTGGATTTGGGTTGTTTCCTCACCCAGAAATGTCATTTTTCATTCTTCTCAATATGATGAAATTCTATTGAAAGACCTAGGTCCTTGAAGTATTTCCAAGTCCCCAAGCCCAGACATAATTCATCACACTTCCCTTTGGCATTTGTGCACTTTGCTCATACTTCTCTGTTCCACCCCCTGTCAGGAGCTAAACTGTGTCCCCCAAAATTCGTATGTTGAAGCCCTAATCCGTAAATACCCCGGAATGTGACTGTATTTGGAGAAAAGGTCTTTAAAGAGGTCATTAAGGTAAAACGAGGTCATTAGGTGGGCCCTGATCCAGTATGACTGGTGTCCTGGTAAGAGATTAGGACACAGACACATACGGAGGCACGGCCATGTGGGGACACAGGGGGAAGGTGGCCACCTACAAGTTAGAAGACACCAGTGACGCCTTGATCTTGGGCTTCTAGCCTCCAGAATCATGAGAAAACAGCTGTGTTGTTTAAGCCACCCAGCCTGTGGTGCTCTGTTATGTTGCCCCAGCAA
Organism: Mormoops blainvillei; assembly: GCA_004026545.1. NCBI lineage: Eukaryota > Metazoa > Chordata > Mammalia > Chiroptera > Mormoopidae > Mormoops > Mormoops blainvillei. The sequence goes on from PVJD01001843.1 coordinate 22,295, forward strand.
ACCAATACACCAAATTATAGTTGTATGATGCCAGAGAGACCGCTTTGGACCTGCTGATGTACGATTCTGTGCCTTCACGCCTTTAAATGTGTTCCCCTACCTGCAATGTCTTTCTCCATTTGCCTAGAGAGCCCCTAACCATCTCCCCAGATACATTCCAGGTGTCACATCCCCTTGAAAGCCATCCTTGAACACCCAGCCAGGAAGAATGACCTTCTCAGTTCTCTGTCTGTGCACAGACAGACACCTATTATAACACCACAAAGCACGCCGCCGCTCCTAGACCTCAAGTGCTCTGGGGATAGGGCCTACTAAGCCTTGTTTATGCTGCATCTCCAGCACCCATTGCAATGCCGGACACAGTGCAGACACACATTAACATGGATCTACCTTCCCTGATCTCTTACAGCCAGATGTATTTTAGAAATCGGAATTTTTCAGATTGCATAAAGGTATATTTAGACCCCGGGGTGGGGGTGGGGGGTCCGTGGCAGCACTTTATAACCAAATGCAATATTTCTGGAAAACATCTCTATTCACCTTGAGTTTTGCTACCAAATGAATTGTGCCAAACTTACGAAGCACTCTGGGGATGGCGATCTCTTTACATAGTACAGCAGCCATGCAATCACACTCGCTTTTATGCAAATTTGTTCCAAAGTGATTGATCTTTGCTACCTTATCCACAAGAAACACGAGGTGAATGCAGAGTACTGTGCCCAGCCGAACTGAGGTGTATAGAAATACACAAAATTTACCCACAACGCACCTCAAATACCTACTAGTTACCACCCCATGCTGCCATGTGTGTTATGAGAATGCTGTGGACACGCAGCTTTCTATCCATTTCCAGGTAACCCGCCTCTCACCACCTCACAATAATTTACAAGCTGTTGCCCTCCAATGATTACCCAGCCCATAGGCAAACTTCAGGTCTTCTTCAAGGTTAAATGCTATATGTATTGTAGTATTTATGCATTTCATTACCATTTAACATGTGGAAACTGCTACACTTTTAAAGTTAGGTTCCTATCCCTTTAAAAAGTCACTGATAAATTTTTTTGTGTTGTGTTGCTACCCCACTTTTCTCCATCAGCCCTTGGTTTTATTTTGCAGTTTTGCATAACATGCTGATTTTCAACAATGTATATGTCACCTTATAGCAGAACTGACTCTAGATGGTCTAAAGAGAACCTACTGAAGTATGTTTGTACTTACCTAAATCTATGCAAGGACCTATCAATTAAATTAAAATGACTGAGCTGTTTCTTGGGCCCCCTATTTCTTGAAACTGCATCCGTTTTTAATTTTTCTAGTTTTTCCCACTTGTCTGTCTTAGAACCCCTTTCACGTTTCACAACAATTCAAAAGAAATAGTATTTAGAAATAGTAGCAGAGGCAGATACGATTTTTAATGTGAAGTCTCAGTGTTTGGCCACATTGCTCCCACACACTAGAAGATGCGTGGGTGCTGATTCTTTTCACTGCCAATTTCTGCCACTTGAGTTTCAGAGGGTGCCGTGAATCAGTGGCCAACTCTGAGTGGAAAATAATGGCAGAGAGAGCTGCCTGCTACCTTGACCTGCATACTTACTAGTGCAGTAGCAAACTACCTCAACAAAGGCTACCTCCACACGAGGGCTGAACACATTAAATTCCTTTCAATTCTACACACTGAATACCCAGCACCTGTAGGATCGGTGCAGGCCCAGCTGACAGTACGGATGGACAAATCAAAAGCCCGCAGGCCACATACGGCCCAGGATGGCTATGAATGTGGCCAAACACAGAATCGCAAACTTACTTAAAACCTTTTTCTTTTGCTCATTAGTTTTCGTTAGTGTTTGTGTATTTAATCTGTGGCCCAAGACAACTCTTCTTCTACCAGTGTGGCCCAGAGATACCAAAAGATTGGACACCTCTGTTTTGGGGGCATCTGAGGCAGTACTGATCAGGGTGTAGCCAGAGAAGCAGAACCAGTAGGTGATCGTGTGTGTGTGTGTGTGTGTGTGTGTGTGTGTGTGTCTGTAAAACATATTAGGAAATTTATTGCAAGGAATTGGTTAAGCCAGGTGGGGCTGGCCAAGCAAGTCTGAAATCCACAGGGCAAGTCATCAGGAGGGCACCTGAAATTCGTAGGTGCAGGTCGAAGTTGCTGTTCACAGGTGGAATTTCTTCTCTTAGAGAAGCCTCAGCCCTGTTTTTAAGGCCTTTCAATGAACTGAATCAGGCCCGCCCAGATGATCTTAAAAAATCCCCCTTACTTAAATCAACTGATTATGGACTTAAATCACATCTACCAAATACCTGCAGAGCAACAGCTCAAATAAACAATATTTGTATTTGATTAAGTAACTGGGGACTATAGTCTAGCCAAGTTGACACATCCAAATATCATCACACACCATCCTTTGACAACTTGGCACCCATACACATCTCCTTAAACCGTGCTTAATCTCCAAACAGAGTCAGTAACGAAATAATTGAACCTCTTCTAACATGATACCAATGTCCCACGTACATCTGAAAACAAACTAATATGTTTCCCAGATGAGGATGCCAAGTCCCTGGGTGAGGTTCACCCTTCTCCTGTAACTTATATACTGAGATATATACAAAGTTCATATTTAATACACCTTAGGTTATAAGGAGATGAGAGGGAAGAAAACAAAGTACTTGTTATACACACACAAAGATATTTATAACAAAATAAGGAAAATATACTCATAACTGCTAGAGTCCCTGTTTCTGCAGCTGGCCATGTGGGTGTAGCTGGTCTGTATAGTCTTCTTTTCCGACCACATATTCCACATTCCTGTTGCTCTCAGCAAAGACCTCACCTGTTGTGGTTCTCTGCCTGGTGAGGTGAGCCCAGTGTGGATTCCTGAAGCACCTGGCCATTAGCTGTCCTGAATCAGGCGGTTGTAGCTTTTGATTACTCCACAGCACTTGGGAGTACTAGAGATGCCCTAAGGGGTTTCCTGTGTTCCAGACATGCTGTTTCTTACTTCCACTGTGTAGGGGCAGCCCGATTTTCGCTCGGTAGTCAGGATCAATCGCCCTGGTGAGTATAGTAACCCCCTTCTTTGCCTTTTGATTAAGAGGCACGAGGATCTCAAAGGGGCTTTTTGGTAGTCTCAAACAGCAATTCAATGGAATGAATCACTGCTGTGTCTCCTGGTGAAAACATTCCTCCCACTGGATCTAAGAACTCCAGACAAGTAGAACCTAAAGTCAAGGGGATGGGAAGCAAAAGTTTTCCTAGGAGGTCACTAAGGGTCATAGTAAATGGAGCCACTCTCCTTTCTAGCCCTTGATTCCTGGACCCATGAAGCTTGGTTATGAGAGAAACAAGACCACAGACTGGATACTGACTTACACTTCAACCTAGAGGACACAGTCCTAGCCCTACAAAGTACTGCCACCTAGCCAGCACCATAACTGAGTCTTCCAAAGATCATTCCACCATTGGGTCCAGCCAGTAGCTTCAAGACAATAGGGAATGTAGTGAGACCAGTGAATTCCATGAGCACAGCCTATCAATTTCCTTGATCAGCAGTGATGTCTGTGTAAAATACCATTATAGTGGATAAGGTATCGCATAAGTCCTGGATGACAGTTTTGGCAGAAGCATTGCATATAGAAAAGGCAAATCCACATCCGGAGTAAGTGGATTTAGTAAGAACAAAGCACTGTTCTTTTCACGATGGAAGTAGTCCAATGTAATGAATCTGCGGCAACCAGGGAGCTGATCACCCAGGGAACAGTGCTATGTTGACGACTCAGTGTCGGTCTCTGCTGGCCTTGGTGAGTGGGTCAATGTTGCTGAGCTCATGAATAACTCTCATCCCTGACACCATGGCCATTTTTCATAGGCCCATTGAGAAGTAGCTGGGTAAAGAGGCTAAGTATCCAAAGAATGGTTCCTTCTATGGACTTGATTATTAAAGGCATCCTGAGGTCATCCTTGGGTGAGCATTCACATCGGACCAAATATCTTCAACTCCTCTGCCCATTCAGAGAGGTCTATCCACATACCCCAGGCCTCTGTGTCACCATATTTTCTAATCATAGTCATTCCAAGTCCACGACCATCCTGCCAAAACACTGGCCACTACCCATGAATTGTTATAGACACGTACCTTTGGCCATTTTTCCTCATAAGCAAAATTAACAATCAGATGCACTGACTGAAGTTCTGGCCACTGGGAGAATTTCCCATCACCACTGTCCTTCAGTGCTGTCCCAGAATGGGGCTAAAGCATTACAGCTTTCAAGTGGTGCCTGAAGATCATGCAAAACCATCCCTAAACCAAGCCTGAGTTTTCTCCTCCTCAGTCAAACAGTCATGGGGGGCTCTCTGTGAGGTCATAGGTGCAGACTGGGACAGAGGCTGGAGTGTGGCAGAAGTGGGGACCCATGGGTATTTGAGCCACTTCCTCATGGAACTTACTTGTGCCTTCCAGGCCTGCTTGATCTTCATCTCATACAGACCACTTCTTCTTCTTCTTTTTTTTTTTTTTTGTTATAAATTTCATCTATAAAACTTCAGGGTACAACACAAAATGAGAATGAGCTAACTTGGTCATAGTTCAAATAAAAAAAACTCGGGGTTATAGCTGAGTCCAGGGTATTAGTTCCCTAGAGCTGCTGTGAAAAACTGCCACACATATGACTGCTAAAAACAACGAAATGTCTTCTCTTGCAGGTCTGGAGTCTGGAAGTCCAAAGTCAAGGTGTCAGCTGGGCAATGCTCATTCTGCAGGCTCTAGAGGAGAATCTCCCTTGCCTCTTCTCGTTTCTGGTCATGTTCTTAGTATGCCACTTCCCTTTGATAAGGGAGTGCTGCTGAGCACACCCAGCTTTATGGTCTGGTGGGTCAGACAACACCCAGTTCCTGATGGGCAGCTCAGGTCGCATGGTGACTTGGTAGCCCATGTTTAAGCCTTCGGTTTTTACTAATGCCTATTAGCAAGACAAAAGCTGATTCTCAAAAGGTGAGCAGTTATCAGCAGAGGATGGCAGGATTCTGCTTCAACACAGTAAGGGTTGGTGCTGTGATTAACCCAGGGAGATCTGCCAAAAGCTCCAAACGGCATCCCTCTCTGTCAGTGACACTTCAAGCACCACTGAATCTGCTGGATCCTATGGCCCAAATGGCAGAGCAGTTTGCACAGCAGACTGGACCTGTGGCAGAACCTGCTCTTATTCTGGGACGTTATTTCTTAACAAGGAGAAATGCTCATTCAAGCAGTTGTGTGACGGTGAGGAAACACATCCCAGAATCCTAAAGATCTGTGTTTATTTAGTCACCTCTGCCATCTTCTAGCTTCTTGGGACCTTAGTTTTCACATCTGTAAAATGGGGTAACTTAACTGTATACTACTATCAAAAGTATCTTCTGTTCTAAAATTCTATAAACTGTTTCTTTAAAAAGCCAGGCAAGTTCAGAATATATATCCTGGCTCATAAAAGTTACTACTCTTTTAATAAATTATCCATTAACTATATTCATTTTGCTTTCTTCATTTCTTTTCAGTCTCCAAATTACACTGGTTTTGTTACCATCACACTTATTTAGTAAAAGTAAGAAGCTTCCGGGCTTGGGAGAAGCAAAAACACAGTCTGCAAGCCAGTGAAAGAGAGCCCAGTCATTCCATCTCTTCACGTCGGGACCCAGGTCCCTATCCCTAGGAAAGGCAATACTGATGGAGAAGCAATAGTGTCCTAGGACCTGAAACCCCAACACCCTACACCCCACTGCCACCCTGGGGTCTGTCTCAGTGAGATGTTCTAAGAAAGGTAACTAATGTGTGTGCCTCAAATCTGGGCAAAACATGTGGACCTGCCTTCAGAAATACTTCTAGGATATCAGAGATGACATTAGCCACTCAGGACTCCTTTAAAGTTCTGAGGGACAAAGTCAGATGGGCCCCAGACAGCTTCAGACTTATGGGTCAGAAAGCTTCAGTTCCTGACCAGTTCTGCCCTAGTAGATTCGGATTTTGCTAGCCCTGCATTTTGCCTGCTTTTCTTGGGGTCTTATATTTTCAGGAATGTATGCCCTACCTGGACTCTTGCTCCACCTAACAATCCTACAACTTTACATCCTGTCTATTAAACTCAGCCCATCTATGGCAAAGCAGTGCTATTCTGTCCAGCACAGGTCAGTGCTACCTCTGCGGAAGCCCTGTTCCCACAGTGTTCAGTGCATACTTGGGACTACTAGGACTGATGAACAAACATTTACTGCAGTCCTACCGTGTGCAGAACACTGAGCTAGCACTGGCATATCACAGGAATTACTAAGTTTCTTACACCGGCTAACAGGAGGAATTAGTTAATTTAGTAAAAAGAAATTTGTAAGTTGTTTCTCAAATTCATACAGTTTTTAGGATTCTGGCCTCCTATGAGAAAAAGTGGAGTCTTACTAGGGGAAAAACAGCCTGCTAGCAGCTGATGGGGTTCTGTCTACCTGAGGGTCTAAAGAGTTTAGCGATAGTAGCAATGGTGTGATGATCATAAGTGTGTCTATACAGGTGGGGTGAGCAAGAAAGAGGGTATAAGGTCTTCCCTCAAGGGCATGAGAAGACCAGGGACGTTTAGACTAAGGTGAATCCTAAGGTCAGCTTTCTTGAATTAGTGGGTGACAGCCATTTAGTGGATCCTGCAATCAATTCAGTGGGCCATGACCAAGAGTCCTTGGGAACTAAGTAGAAGAGAATAGAGTGGAATACAAAACTGAGTCAGTACTATTTCATGAAATTTTGGTTTCCAGGTTATAACAAAGTCTGTCCAGAAAAAGTCCAGCCATTGTTAATATGAGAATGGTTTGTGTGACATTGATGTAACCAGGCAGCCAAGGAGAATGGACGGGAATGCACACGAGCGAACAATGACGACTTCACTGTACTAGGCAATAGGGACGGTAGACACCATTGAGTGAGCATGTGTACTGTGTGGCTGTCGCATTCAAAATGACTAAATGGGTTGAGCATTGAATCTGCAACAAATTTTGCATGAAGCTAGGACATTCTTCCGCAGAAACTATTCAGGTGATTCATAAGGCTTTCGGGGATGATGCAATGAGTGATTGGTAGCTTCATCCAATAACATGCCTGGCTATGCATCATGTCTTGTGCAGAGTTTTTTGGTGAAACATCAAATCACTCAGGTGACTCAGCCCTGTTACAGCCCAGGTTTTGTGCCCTGTGACTTTTGGTTTTTCCCAAAACTAAAATCACCTTTGAAAGGGAAGAGATCTCAGACTAGCGATGAGATTCAGGAAAATACAGGGCAGCTGAAGGCGATTGGGAGAACTGTGTGAGGTCCCAAGGTGCCTACTTTGAAGGGAAATGAAGCATCATTGTCCTATGTATATTTCTTGTATTGTATCTTCTTCAATAAATATCTCTATTTTTCATATTACATGTCTGGATATCTTCTGGACAGACCTCTTATGTGTATGCACAACTTCACATACACATTTTGTTCTGATATAAAACATATTTCTTGCTTTAGATCCAAGTCAAAAATATTTGAGAAAGGCTAATCAAGAAAAATTGCCACAGTTCCCAGTAAGCTAGGCATTTTCATGCAACAGTCAACAACTATTTATCAACACAAGCCACTGCATATGTGGCAGTCAATTTGGCTAAATGAAGATGATAAAGAATTGCATACAAAAACAAGCCGAGAGCTGCCAAAGCCATTAACTAAGCTCCCAGACATTGCCAGAGCCGGGGCTGATTTTCGGACTGCTGACATCTCTACTTGGCTTTGATTATTTTGCTTCTCAAGTACTGAAACTTTATCTCAGAGATCAACAAAATCTTCCATTTCCTAATTGAAGAAGGAAGAAAGCTTTATTAAACTTAAGACATGTGGTCGCTGAGCTTGGTTTTGGAGCGTAACTTAAAAACTTATAATTTGGGGCATAACTTTAAAAAAGGATTATGCCTTCTTTACCTTTTGTATATGCTCTACTTTCAATAGAAAATTCCTTCAATATAAAATTTCATGCCGGAAATCAAATCTGCACACACCAGATTCATTTCTGCTGAATTGTATTACTTGGTGTTTTTCAAGTGCCTTTCAGAGGACAATTTCAAAGAGCTGGGAGTGACGGTGTAGTCACTACTTGCTTTCCACATCAGACTAGAGACGCTAAGTTAGCTGAACAAGGTCAGATGCTGAATGAAGAAGCCAGGTCTCTGAACTCTGGGCCTGATCTCCAGCCGCCTAGCTAGGCAGGTGCTCAAATCAGAAGACAGATGGTTGAGGAATGCCCTATTTTACTCCATCAGTTTCTCAGGGATTCTTTCCCTAGATCAAAATCCAAAGTACTGATGAAGCCCTAGGGTATTACGCAAAAGGCTGAAAAAAGATCATTCTGGAACCGTTAGATGGAAGTGCTGCATAATTCTCCTTCACACATGGTATGGAACATTTTAAAACTTGTTATTAACCTCCAGAACTGTACAGAATGAAGACATGAATGGATTCAAGAAATCTTTAGACATAGTCTTTAACGATAAATTCCCAATGGTTGTGAAGGACACAAAGATATTTCACAATATGTTTGTAATTAAATGAAGCTGATAACAGAGGGGGCGAATGTCATTTTTCCCATAAATAATACTACTTGTAAACTTCATTAAACTTTGGGTATGTGCCAGGCTTAAAGTTTTACATGTACTATCTCACAATAACTCTGGAAGTCCTTTCCCACATTTTGTACATAAGGAAACTGAAGCTCAGAGAGGTGAAATGATTTTGCCCAGATTTACATGGCAGTAAGCAGCAGTGCTGAGGTTCAAAATAAGTCTGTTTAATTCCAAATACCAAGCTCTTACATTTTACTGCATCTGAAAGTATGCCTTGGTGACAGTATTTGACTGAGAGCTCACTCTCTGTGAGGCGCATGAGCTCTGGGGGTAGGCATGGGGTTTGAGTCTCAATTCTCTTACTAGCCATCAGGCTTTGGGCAAATTCCATAATCTCTTAAGTCTTTTGTCTGTAAAATAGGGATAATAATAATATACAGCTTACTGACTTATAAGGATTAAATACTGTACATAAAGCAATTAGCGGAATGTTGAACATATAGTAAGTAGGCAAAAAAGCTATTATAATGCTAGTATTAAGAGATTCATTGATTTATAAAGTATACGACTGTCTAGCTACTATGCTGTACACCTGAAACTAATACAAAGTAACACTGAATGTAAACTGAAATTGAGAAATAAAAACAAATTAATTAAAAACAAAAGAAATTCATTGAATTAATGAATGGGTGTGTTGACCATTACATGATATTTCTTAATTACTGCAAAAAAGAGAAAAAAGATGAGGAAAGGAGATGAGCGAAAATGTGGAAGCAAAATGGAAGAAGAGAATGAAGAGGAGAAAAGAAAGTTAAAGAGCTGCAGATATTTTTCAGAGTAACTCAGATTTTCTCGAAGATGCAAAAAAGGTTTCTTTATCTTATTTCACCCCAATCTCAGAACATTAAACCTCACTGGGATGTGACAGTATTCTGAATAGCAAGAAAATAACGTTAACCCTCTTTCAAGTTGCCTACGATTCTGGACAAACACATAAACAAGTACTGTTTGTAATGTACCAGATACTCAGGTCATAGAGATACACATACAATTTAAAATGAGAGTTCAAAGGGGCATGAGATAGAGTATTCTCCTTTTTTCTAGGAGGGCTAGAAACCAACCTAGACCCTAATAAAGGCACTGAGCTCCACAGATATGCTGCAGGGCTCCGGGTAAAGGGCAAACAGAAATGTTCTGAGAGGCGTTGTTCTCCCTCTAAAATGATCCAAGGGGTCTTTGTGGAGATGGAGACTTTAGTAGACTCTGAAAGATGACTGCCGTGGTAGGTGTCTCATATTTTAGTGAAATTTAGTGCCTCTAAATAATTCACAGAGCCTTGATTGCACCTTTATGTTTGAAAATCCATACTACGTTATCTCTTCACGCTGAGTTCAGTGTGGGCGCCATGAAGGCAGCGTTCTTGTCCTTTGCTTCCTTGCACCCTTTATGTAAATGACCCAACTGTGGTGGGAGCAAAGAGACCCTGAATAACTACTTCCTGGTTGAGTTGTGGTTCCAGCTCATTGAAAATGAGCAGACTGCCAAAAGCTGAAAATACAACACTAGTTCCCTCAAAAGTGTATTTTTCCCAGGGAGACGCCAGTTCTGACTCAGTACGAGTTATCTCAAGAAGTATTTTCTTCTTTTTTACAGCCAGGTAATATTCCACCGTGTAAATGTACCACAGTTTTATCCACTCATCTACAGATGGACACTTGGGCTGCTTCCATACCTTGGTGATTGTAAGTAATGCTGCAGTGAACATAGGGGTTGCTTATGTTCTTTCAGTTTAGTGTTTTGGGCTTCTTTGGATTAATTCCCAGAAGTGGAATCATTGGGTCATAAGCAGTTCCAATTTTAATTTGCTGAGGTATCTCCATACTGCTCTCCACAGTGGCTGTACCAATCTGCAATTCCAACAACAGTGCAAAAGGGCTCCCCTTTCTCCACATCCTCACCAGAACTTGTTTTTCGATTTACTGATGATAGCCACTCTGACAGGTGTGATATATCTTATTTTGTTGTGTGTGTGTGTATGTGGGGGGGGGGGGTTACAATTGTATGTGAAACAGTTTATTCTTGGATTATTTTAAAATTATACTTTATTAATGGTGCTATTACAGTTGTCCTGACTTTTCCCCCTTTGCCCCCCTCCACCCAGCTCCCCCCACTCCCTCGGGCAATCCCCACGCCACTGTCCATGTCCACGGGTCCTGTGTATAAGCTCTTTGGCTACTCCATTTCCTATACTGTACTTTACATCCACATGGCTATTCTGTAACTACCTATTTGTATTTCTTTCTTTTTAATCTTTATTATATTTTTTTCATTACCATTTAGTCCCCTTATACCCCCTCCCTTCTTCCCCCTCCCCCGCCCCAGTTCATTGTGGTTTTAATTTGCATTTTTCTGGTGATTAGTGACATTGAACATATTTTCATATATTTATTGGCCATCTGTATGTCCTCTTTGGAGAAGTGTCCATTCAGGTCTCTGACCATTTTTTAATTGGATTGTTTGGTTTTTTTTTGGTGTTGAGTTTTATAAGTTCTTTATAAATTTTGGATATTAACCCCACATCAGACGTATTGGCAAATACATCCTCCATTCAGTAGACTGTCTTTTTATTTTATTGATGTTTTCCTTTGTGGTGCAAAGACTTCTTTTGTTTGATGTGGTCCCATTTGCTTATTTTTTCTTTTTTTCCCTTGCCTGAGAAGATATACCAGAAAAAATACTGCTACAAGCAATGTCCGAGATTTTGCTGTCTATGTTTTCTCCTAGGATTTTTATGGTTTTGGGTCTAACATTTAAGTCTTTAATCCATTTTGCTAAGTGAAATAAGCCAGTCAGAGTAAGGCAAATATCATATGATTTCACTCATATGTGGAATCTAATGAATAAGCTGAACTAACAAGGAAAATAAAAACGGACTTCTAAACAGAGGGCAGGCTGACAGCTCTGGGGTGGGGGGGTGGTTTAAAGAGTGGAGGGACCAAGCAAAATGGAAAAAGGACTCATGGGCGTGGACAACACTGTAGTGATTGTTGGGGGGGCGGGGGGTGGTGGAAGAGGGTATAAGGGAGATAAATGGTAATGGAAAAAATACAATTAAAAATAAATTTGTAGAGTTAAAAAATATTTTCTAATAACTTGAATGAGGGAGGTGCTCTGAAAACGAACCGCAGTGCGCCACTCTCCGCAGCGCTCTGACTGTTCAGTGGGAAGCAGACAAATCACGCTGCTGGCCTGTCCGCACGAAGAGCCTGCATTGGGATGATAAGCTGAGTGGCCTCTAATGGGGTCCCGCAGCCCTGCCACTTGAAAGATTAATCCACCTTCTGGTGCTGCTGTGATGTTTTATTCATTTACTTATTTATTTTGGGGGTGTACCACACAGAGTCCTCAGTCTCACATATTATTTGTCTTGATAAAATCCTGTGGCACATTTTAAGTACAAAGCATGTCATGCAAAACCCGACAGAACTCTCTAGGTGACTTTCCCTCTCCCAGTTATTAACTGAAAGGCTTCCAACTATGGGGGAGGAGCAACTGAGCTGAGATCCCTCATGTAACTCTGACAGCCAAAACAGGCTTTCTTTTAGGTTCCAGGGTCACTGTCGGCTGCCACTCAACAACTGCTAGGTCACACAACTGCAAGCGTAGCTGATACATTGTCAGTCATTCACAACACAGGAGCCAGGTGAGAAAAGGCTATCATACAGGATGGATCTAGCAAGAGAGAGACTTAAGAGCTTCAAAAGATACTGATGACATCTGGGCCCCCACTCTTAGCTTATGAGGCAGAAAGAGAGAAAATAGTTTGCAAAAACGTCTCACACCCCAGTGGTTTTTAGTCTTACTTGTCCCACAGGCCCCATGACAGATGATCACCACAGCACACAAAGCTTGGATTACATGCAGTTCCCTCGCCCCAGTGACAATGTATCCCTTTCTCTCACATTCAACAACACTTATTAAAAGGCAGGTAAGTGAGCACTGGCTGGTGTAGCTCAGTGGATTAAGTGCCAGCCTGAGAACCACAGTGTTACTGGTTTGATTCCCCAGTCAGGGCACATCTGTGGGTTGCTAGCCAAGTCCCCAGGGGGCAGAGGGTGCTTGAGGGCAACCACACGTTGATGTTTCTCTTTCTCCCTCCCTCCTTCTAAAAATAAATAAATAAATAAATAAATAAATATATTTTTAAAAGGCAGGTAAATGGGAAGGACTTCCAGAGGGCTATAACTCTGAATGCATTCTAATTTTTTTTGAGAACTCAGGTACTTTCCTAATAATAACAGAGTCCTTGAAGCAGACACCTTTGTAGAATATGCTGCCACAGAGGCAAGGAGTTGGAGGTCATTCTCTGGGGTCATTAAGGGTAACAGCAATGGCCCATTCCCCTTCATCCCCCACTTCCCAATTGCAGAGGATGAGTCCGGGGCCTTCTCGTCACGTTCCTCACACTTACCTTTGGCGCTGACTGAAGCCTAAAGTTTCCCCATCAAACAAGACATTCTCCCACCTAGTAAGTTATCCCAGCTGAAGACACCGCAGTACGGTCTACGTGATGAGCTCAGTAGGGCATTCGGTATGTGACAATAGCCATGTCTACAGTCGGACTCAGGGGAGGTCCAGCCACAGTTGGGTTGACTCTGGCCACAGTTCTAATTCCAGTAACGAGGAAAACGACCAGTGGGGTCTTGCGCTCAGGATTCTGCCTCCGACAGTTGCTCTGAGAAGCAATGTGTACAACGGAGTAACTGCCCTCCACGCTACTGTGCCCCATGAGTCACCTATGCCTCGACTGGCTTCGCTTACACTCACCGCCCACTTATGGCCCCGTGTGAAGATACTTATGACCTTTTCATGAAAAGGTATCAGTGAAAAAGGAGGGGAAGCGAGAGAGAAGGGATTAGATACTTTCGTTCCAGTCAGCATTTTCTAGCTTTAGAGGATAGGAAAATAGCATCCCAGGGAAGTTTTATTTCCCCTCTCCCTGACAAAGCGTTGCTGAGAACTGCATTGCAGGGCATGAGATCTGGCTAGGTGCTCAGGCCCACAGGGTGGGGCTGGCAATCAGAGGCTCACGAACCCTGCAGGCCGTGGCCGGCGCCTACTGCCCATGCCCCTCTCCATCACAATCCACCTCGGGCAAATGCCAGACGCTGCTTTCGGGCAAAACAGATCGAGTCAGAGTTATCGGGTGGGGAGCATATCTGAGCCAATATTTTGCCCGAATCTTATTTAAAAGAAGGGAGAAAAAGCAATTAGATGTATGCTAGAAAAATAAAATCTGTCTAGATACCGATGACATTAAGGGCAAATTATTTGCAACCTCTACCCAACACTGGAAGTTTGATTTCAACTTCGCTTCTGTGAAGGACAATAGGAGAGTGAGGGTAAGAGAGAGACGATGGCTAGCAAGGTGCCATTGGTATTCTGCTCTTGAATCTGACTTCAGGAAACGCTTGTCCCAGCCAAAGCAGTGACTCATCTTCTGTGGCCAGTGTCACAACAGGAGCTTGATTTGCTGCAGTCCAGCAAATAGCGCAATGCTACTTAGAAGAAAAAAGCTCTGCTCTAGCATTTCAGAAAGATTAATTAAATTCAAGTCAGTGCAGAGAATGGAAAATTCCCATAACCATTTTATACTAGAGAGAGATGACCAAAACACAACTTGAGAGTCCCAAAAGCTTTACTTAAAAAATCAGCAAACATTTCTGCATTTGTTTGCTTTTGGTTGTTTTATTTATTTATTTTTAGGGCATGCAGTAAAAATATCACATTATAAAAATCAGACCCAGAGAGATTATTGGGGAATCTAAGATTATTCCATGTAGCCATGCTAAAGAAGTGATGAAACTGCTAAAGTCTTTTAACTTAGACTCATACTGTCACTTATTCAGCAATTAATTATTTCCTATCCACTATGAAAAAGACTTTATAAAAAATACTAAGATATCCCCAATATAAGATGGAAGTAGTATGTTCCATGAGAAGGGGGTGGTTGTTTCAAGAAGGGAATTATCATTTCAGGATGAGGAAGGCTTTTTGGTAGAAGGGGAAAATGAACGGGCCCTGGAAGGATGAATAAAACTCAGATGTCAGGGAAAACTCTTTGTGAGTAACGAGCACAAAGACATGAAGGTGAGAACATGGAGGCAATCAGGATGCAGCGAGCAGATCAGATCGCCAGAGCCACTTGCCAGGGACTCAGAAAGGACTGGTACTAGACTTGTGGACGGTGATGACACAGGCTAAGCACATGGATATGTGGAAAATGTGTTCAGCCTTCAGGAAACGTAGGCGGGAGTTAAATGAAAACCTTTGACAATTAGAGCAGACAGGACAGCTACAGGCTGGGACAGAGTCCTGGAGGCCTACTTCTGGGCCACGTGTTAACCTGTTAGTCGCTGGGCTGCGGGGTGGTGTGGGGCTGTCAAGGAAGGCTTACCACAGCAGGGGCCGGGGCAGGCAGGGGGTCGGGAGAGGGGAGTCTGGAGCATTTACCAATGGGTGCAGAGTGTTTCTGAATTTTACCGACCAGTATAGTCAAACCAACGTACAGTAGCTGAATTTCAGTTCTGTCTATGGTTAAAAAAATGTCAACAGCTAATAAAAGCTTTTGTTTTTCAGACCTGTAGACTAAACCTTTACCTGGATGTCAAATGCAGTATGTTAAAACTAACCCCACTGTACTCCTTACTAAACACACAGCATCCTATGATTACATCAGGGACTGGCACCATAAGCTCAGGCACTCATTTCAGGCCCTGGGAATAGTCATTAGGCCTCTAACACCGTGGCCGGCACATGAGCTCCCTCCCCGGTTTGGGGGAATCATCACGGTGTGAATTGTGATGGGAGCCAAGGTTACTCTCTCTTCCCGAGCCCACCTTCTGACGTTTTGGTCAACTTATAAAATATTTTAGGGATTTAGTTGAATTACAGTCAAATGTGTTAATATATATTAATTTAAAATACTATAATTTAATTATGCCTATATATTTGATTAAATAATATATCAATCTGGAAATACTATATTGTTCAAGTCGGAATTTTCTAAATCTATGATATACAAATTGTTTTTGATATTTTTGGTAATTCCCCTTGCTATTTTCTCTTCTCACTCTTTCTGAAACTCTCATTAGTAATATGTCAGGCGTAATGCAATATTCTCCACTTTTCTTATTTTTCTCACCATTGCCCACCCTTTTGTTTTTAATTTTAATTTCACCTTTTGGGAAATTTCTGCAACTTTATCTTCCAACCATTTATTGAACTATCTAACTCAAATGATTGATTTCCAAGTGTTCCTTTTTATTCCCTGAATGAATAGTATCCTGCTTGTCTTTTCTTGAAGGCAGTGTCTTTCTCTTATGTCTGAGCCTTTGGCTACATTTTCTTTGAAGTCTTCTTCCGCTCCTTGCATTGCTTCTGACTCCTCTGAGTTCCCTTTTCCTCTTTCTTCTCTTGGGTTGCTGCCTTTCATGCTGGATGCTTTAATCACACAGCTACTGAGTCTTAGGTGTCCATTCATATTTAATAACGAAGCACTAAAAAGCTATTTTGCAGCGAGCACGTGGTATGGACTAGTAGGTTTCCCTATAGGGTATTCAGACAAAAAGCCACATGTTTTGTTTTGTTTGTTTGTTTCCTTTTTAAATATACATAGAACATTAGTTAGGTTATAGGCTACATTGCTACAACAAAGAGGCCTCCAGATAGAGTGGTTCAAACAAGTTAGGATTTCGTTTCTTTCTCTTTTAACATTCCACAGTTGATGGGTGCTGCTGGACAAATGGGTGCTCCTGTTTTTCTATGGTATTTGACACTCCACTGTCCCCAGGGTCCTGTCCTTGCCTCACCAGCACCACACTCACATCCTACCCATGAAGGGAATGCGGAAACTGGGAAGACAAGCAAGTGTCTTTTAAGAGGGTGAAGTAGAAGCTGCTCGTACCACTGATAAGAATTTAGTTAATGGTCATACCTTACCGCAGGGGAACTGGGAAATGTGGTCCTATCTAGGCAGCCAGGTTCCTTGCCAAAACTTGGAACATTCTATTAGTAAAAAGGATAAGGGGGAGAACAGATACTGGGGGACATCAGAGTCTTCTCTATTAGGGACTTTCAAGTGTCAGCATCTCCAGGATTTTCTCTGGGGTGGTTCATTTTCTCTGGAGGTGAGTCCTCCAATGTCTGCGTATGCGGGCTGCTGGTATTCACTGTCAAGTGTACAAACGAGGGCTTCTCACTCTCAGCCCGTCTGTGCCTGAAATCTCAGGGTCTGGTTGCCTTCTGGTTTACTTTCTCCAAAGAATAAGCAACTGATTTTATGTGGGGGTGGAGGAGGCCTGGTTACCTGCTTGTGTGGAATGGGGTATACCTGTTCCTCAGAAAGGCTTTCTCCTGAAATCCCTGCTCTTGGCTTCCCACCGCTCCCGTCTCCTGTGGTCCCCGATGCCTTTATCTCTAAGCTTTTCGTGGGCTCTTTAGGTACACGTATTGTGGGAACTCAGGCTCGACCTTTTCGCCTTCTTGCCATTCCTCCACCACTTTTCAGGCTTTCCATACTCTAGTTCAGAGTTACACACATCTCCTAGCATCCTCAAAGACATCTGCCTTTGTTTCTTGTTCTCTTTATTCTTCATGGGATTTGAAAAAGGAGAAGGAAGTGAAATGGCTGTTACTCTACTGTCTTGACGCTAAAAATAGTTTTCATCTATACATGATGCTATCATTGGAAATTTTATCTCAAGCCACAAACATCCATTTGCTTAAAATAAGAGCAGTTTTATTTTTCCGTTCATCCTGTGGGTGTACACTCATGATTCTCCACAAAGTAACCACTAATTGTATTTCATTTTAAAGTGATTTTTAAAAGGCTTCTTTGCAATGATACCTAAGACTTGCAATTGTGAAGTCATTTCTCACTCTCTCCTCCCAAAATATTTACTAAATCTATATTGAAGTTCTTTGCTTCTTTTTAAAAAATACTTTTAAAGTTGACTTTAGAGAGAGAGGAGGGAGAGAAAAAAAGAGAAAGATCGACTTGTCGTTCCACACATGTACGCATTCATTGGTTTATTTTTGTATGCGCTTTGACTGGGGATCAAACCCACAACTTTGGTGTATGCGGACGACACTCTAACTGAGCTACTTGGCCAGGGCTCTTTGCTGCTTTTGTCGAATGACCTCTGTAAACATACAAACCAGCAGTGACAGAGGCCATTGTGTCTTTCCTAAACAATTCTATGTGGTTCAAAATAAAGTAATTGAGAGAGTGCTCTGTAATATAAAAGGTTTTTAAAGGTCTGCAGATTTGTCAACTCTCTTTGTTCTGAAAGATAATTTTTAGAAATGGAGCTTTGTACAAAAACTATACTTGGCATAAAGAGCCTGGACTCTCTTCACTTTCTTATTTTTGCCCATGTCAGGCCATGTACATGACACACCTTCTTCAACTTCTTCCTCTGGTGGCCTCCTACTCATCCTTCCAGACTCAGTTCTAGCATCAACTCCTATAGGAAGCCTTCCTTGACTACCTCCCAGAGCTCTCCCACAGGCTGATTAGGGGCTGCACCTGTGTACTTCCATGGCACCCAGTGTTCTCCCTAAACAGCATTTCCTTTATTGTAATCACCAGTTGATTTGTCAGTTCCCCCCCCACTAAATTATGGGCTTCCAGAGGGCAAGGTCCATGTCCTATTTATCTTTATATTCCTGGCTTCCATAAACCATGCTTAGAGCACAGCAGTTGCTAGTTATATATTCACTTACTGAATGAATAAGAGAAATGCTAGTTTTCAATTGGAAATAAAAATTCCTCAGCGAAATTGGAAGCAGAGAAATCAGGAGGAATAACTTGCCTTGGTTACCTTTAGTCACTCATTCCCTTAGTGCCTAACTATGAACTGAGCCAAGAATAGAAAATGTCTTCTATTAAGACTCAAGGAAACGGAATTTCAGAAATAGATACACCTGAGAGATTTAAGCCATTGATCTGCTGGCCAGATAAAAAGGTGCATAAACTTGTACTTTTGGCATTTGTTTTTTAGTCCAGGCCCTTTGCTTGCAACGGATAGAAGTCCACCCTGGTTAAAAGGGGTGGTTATGAAACCAGAAAGCACACACAGTCCATAATGAGCAGTCACATTGGGGAGAAGAGTCTAGATGGTGAACACTGTGGGTTATAGTCTGCCTTTTTCCACATGTCAGCCAGACACGTGGAAGAAAATGGCAACTGCTCTAACTTTGACTTTGGCTTGCACATTGCTTTGTTTTTGTTTTGGGGAGGCAGCAAAAGTTATGCTCAGAGACTACTTCTGTCATTGCCAGTACTGTATTTAGCACAAGTTCACTGTGAGAATTATAATAATTCCACAAGCCAATAGCATACACGATAATCTCGCTTAATAAGCCAAATAAGGAGATAACATACTCCACACAAATGACAGATTAATCACACTGCTGTTCCAGGCAAGGGGAGGTGAAGGAATAAAGTCCAAATTTAATGAGGTGTACCTTTTCATACGAGGAGGCACTCAGGAGACTCGGCGGCCGACCAAAGAGCTGCTTTCCAGTGTCGGTAGGCGGGCAGATGAGGAGGGCCTCGTCAAGACAGGAGCCAATGCCCCAAGGGTCTCCGGAGAGTTTTTAGGTTAATGAAGAGTCACCTAACTCAAAGTGAAAATCTCAAGTAGTCCCCAGAAACTCTCAGTATTGGGAGTCCAAAAGTTCCTCCTTTGCCATAGTTGCTCCTCCACATGTTCCTATTGATAAGCCCCCTTGCGGGGCCCCTCTGCAGCTGGGCTGCTGACTGCTTGCTTATCAATGCCAACAGATGCAGAATGATGACTTCCAGGCACAACTTACTTCGTTCTTGTATCAAAGCAACTTTACTTCTGAAAAAACTTTTTTTTTTTCAGTTTTCGCCATTGTCGTAAACAAAAGGATGCAAGCAACTTAAGTCATGAACAAGTGGATTTGAAACCACATGAAACCTGTACACGATACAGGCTGAACGGCGGCCTGGGAGACCCCGGCCACAGTGTGGGCCCACCTACCATGCTGCCAGTGCAGCTGGATGCCTTCCAAACTGCGGTGGCTGTGCAGACGGACTTGATCACTGCTACGCTAATGGAACTCTCGGGGGTGGGCAACGTGTGTATGAACTTCTAAGAAGTAGAAAATTGGCAGAAGGAGCAGAAGACACACCTAAGAATCTTTTCTTTTTTTAGAGATTTTATTTATTTATTTTTAGAGGGGGGAGGGAAGGAGAAAGAGAGGGAGAGAAACATCTTGGTCAGTTGCCTCTCACACACCCACAACTGGGAACCTGGCCCGCACTCCAGGCATGTGCCTTGACTGGGAATCGAACCTGAGACCTCTTGGTTTGCAGGCTGGCTGGCACTCAATCCACTGGGCCACACCAGCCAGGGCATTTAAAGATCATAGCTACATGGAAGAGCAACTCTGCGACTGAGCTCATCCACAGATAATCTACTTTAAATTGTAGTATGTCTCCTAGGACCAAGTCACCAAGGAAAGAGGCCAACAGAGCAAAACCTAAAACACATATACCAAGCGAGGTTGTGTTGATGGTTTTGGAGTAGCCTACTTATTCCTCTCTGGGGGCGCCCCACTCCCCTACTCCAATCTGTGTTGGGTGTTCCCCTCGTCACCCACCCTGTGCTATAGTGGATCTTTGGCATAGCTCTACCAGGGCATTTATTGTTGGCATCCTTGTCATCTTCCCCACTTTTTGAGGTTGGGAATGATGTCATTTATTATAAACCATTTCATGTACCTTTGGTATAAGGAAGGGTATACAAATTTAATAAATGAATAAGTGCCTTATAGCTCTGTATTCTCAGAGCCTAGTATGTGCCCAGATTATGTTAAGCAGGTGAATAATAATAATAATGAATGAAATTAAAATATCAGGAATTTAATTGCTTTTAAAAAGCTCTCTGGTAAGAGTCATGGGTTTAATAATTTCTCATGACTTTCATCTGATTTTACCTCACACGTAAACATCAGCAGAGCAGATGCTCTTTTGTCCTTTTTGAAATGCTTGTATTCCAGAGGCCTATAAATTTTGATGTAATTATGAGAAAAGCTTTTTATTTTGGTCTGGTGTTCTTAACAGATAGGAGACTGGGGTTGGGAGTGGGGGTGGGGTGTATGGTCACCGGAAGCTGAATGCTAATTGACTCTGATGGTGGCTGTTTTCACAATGGCCAATTTAACTGACAGCATCCATCCTATTTCTACATTTAGGCGCCTCTTTTTAGGTGCAAAGATGATCTGAATTCACTCCAGGCTCTGTCCTGTTTAAAGGCGCTCAGCTGGCATTTAGGCCACTGCTCATTTTGGTTAACCTTGGGGAAAAGCGAGGTTTTGATGGCTCTCTTTATCGTTCTTCTATGAAAACAGAGTAGATAATGATGTTTCACATTAAAGATCAATTTCTATATCTGTAAATTGAGTATGGTAACACTCATGTCACAAAGCCACGGTGAGGGATAAATGAGAAGATGTCAGTTCACCACAGTGCCTGGTACGTACACAGCAGGTTCTTGGTATCTGTTTGCACATCTGAATCAGTTTAATTTGATAAGAATTCTAGTCCAAAGATGGTTCTCTCCCCCACCCATCCCTCATGGAAGGCAACTTTTCTTACAAAGGATTTCTTTCTCAGGATCTGCAGCCCCACATCAGAAGTTTTGATAAAACAACGGGGGCCGCAAAGTCTGAAACACAGAGGACCTATTCCCGTTCCCGTCTAAACGGCTCTGACTCGGCTTGGCTCTGTCCCGCTGAGAAACCCCGGGCTGCCTCCTAGTTCTTTCTCCTCTACCTCGGGCAGTGAGAAGAAGGCAGAGAAGAGTCGAAGGTGTCTTTTCCTCCCTTGCCTGCTGGACCATCTGATCAGAAAACCATGTTTCACTCTGGGTAGCCTCAGCACCACAGGACCGTGCTCAAGTCACTTTGCCACCTTAATGATGGATTTTGAAAAGGACCCCATCAACAAGGGCTAAACACTCCCGTGCCCTGTGACACGCAAAGAATCAAAGACCAGACTGAAATGTGAAGTGTAAGTCCAGTAACTCTGTGCCCATCCACCACCAGCACCCTTGTCCAGGACACGCTCATTTTTGCCTGGATGACTACAACCCATTTATTCAATATATGCTCACCTACCTACAGCCCTTTCTCCGCTAGTAGCCAAGGGATCTTTGACAGAGGCAGATTTAACGGCGGGCGCACCGGGCATGCGCCCTGGGCCCCAACTTCTGAAGGGCCCCGCAAAACCCCAACTTTACACTTTTTTTCTAATGATGTCAAGTACGGTTTCATATGTGCAATACATATATTACATTCAAATTTTATTGGGAAAATATTAATAGTACATATTTTTTATTTATTTAAAAATTATGGTTAACATGTATTTTTATTTTCCCTGTCTCTCTCTCTCTTTTTTTAAGGGGTCCAATATTTTCTTCTGCACCTGGGGCCTTAACCGCCTCTAATCCACCTCTGATCTCTGAACAAGGTGGTCAGAGAAGGTCCAGAATCTTTAATACCAGCTCATCTGCCCTGGTCTTTCTTACCTGCCTGCCTCTCCAGCCTCATCTCTGCTCACTCCCCTCAGGTCACACAGGTTTCCTTTCAGTTCCTCCAACACACCAAGCTCCCTCCCTTCTTTGGGTCTTTGTCACCTCAGTGACAACCCTTCCCCTAACTCTTATCTGGATATCTCCTCGTCATCTTTCAGGTTTCAGCTAACATGTCACTTCCTTAATGATATTTAAATAGACCCCCCGCTTTGTGAGTCATGTACCCTGCAGTTTCCTTCACAACACTCATTGCAGTTTGGTTTTGTTTTGTTTACTGGTTAATGGCCATGCCTACCAGCAAGGGAAAGTTCCACGAAGACAGAGAGCCTGTTTCGCGGACCACTGAGTGTCCAGACCCAGCGCAGTGCTGGACTCATGCTGAGTAAGTGGAAGTAAAAAGGAGTTTGTTGATGATAAACAATTTTGCTGGGGATATACTTTGGAATTGTGCTGAAAACTTTTCTAGGACATGTTATCCAGGTAGGTATCCTCTTCACAGACCCAGGGTTCCTTTTTGCAACATTTCTACAATAATGTTGTTTTCAATGCACTAGAATTCCAAATGGCAAATTATTTTTAATCACTGCCACATCCACCCAAAGCGTTTACTATCAATTCAAAGTGCTGAGTTACCTGACATAAACTTTGCATTAGTTTATAGAACTTTGAACTTTGGGCTCTTTGTGACCAAATTTCTCTATCAGTAAAAGGAGGGGGTAGGAACTAGCTGCTCTCTGACTCTAACTCAAAATTTCAGCTATTATGACTCTCTTCTTATTTCTCTGAAAGACGTGAACCAGCAGCTCACAAAAGAAATAAAAATGGACAATAAACTTCAGTAGTAACCAAACTTGTAAATTAAAAAAATGAGATACCATCTTTGCAGATCAGATTGGCAAATTTGGGAATGAATAATAATACCCTTGTGTAACAGTTTCAGGAAGAATCATTTTCATCGCAGTACAGTATTTGGAGTAGCTCTTTGGCAGTATGTATCAAAAGCATTAACAAGCGAAGCAGATTGTATTTTCCAAAGATGACCACACCAATACAGACCCTCAATTCCATACACTCTTCCTACAATGTTGACCCTTTTCCCTTGAGAGGTGGGAGTCGATGTGCCCTCCTCAGCCTGGGTGGGCCTGTGTATTGCAAGTGGTGCCACATGGTTCCGAGGGCTAAGTCAGAAACAGTGACAGGGCTTCCACGTGGCATTCTATTGAGATGCCCTAAGCTGCCATGTAGAAAGTCTAGCTATCCTGAAGTCCCCGTGCTAGAGAAACCAAGTGCAGGAGATGCCTGAGGAGGCCCAGCTGTTCCAGCTCCCAGCTGTTCGACTCCTCCCAGCCCTAGCACCACACAAGCAAGAGAAAGAGCCTTCGGAAGAGTCTGGTCTCTCACCTTCGGGACACCCAGTCTATATCAAGTGGGACAGAAATAAGCCATTGTTAACTGAGCCCTGCCGAGGCTGCAGATACATGCATAAAATAAATACTGTTATTTGAAGTACTAAGCTTTGGGGAGTTTGTTATGTGCACTAGATAACTAGAACATCATATACACGGCTGGGTTAAAAGATATCTATATATCTGTTCAAAATGTTCATACACATACAGCCTATAGAGAGTTCTGAGGTAGTTCGTTATTAGTACCAGATAGCTAGATTATTATATAAAACATATAAAAATATATATTGCTGGGTTAAAAGGTATCTGTATCTCGCCCTGGCTGGTGTGGCTCAGTGGATTGAGCACCGGCCTGTGAAGCAAAGGGTCGCAGGTTTGATTCCCAGTCAGGGCACATGCCTGGGTTGCCAGCCAGGTCCCCAGAAGGGGGCGCTCAAGAGGCGACCTTGATGTTTCTCTTCCTCTCTTTCTCCCTCCTTTCCTCTTTAAAAATAAATAAAATTAAAAAAAAGAGATATCTATATTTCTATATATATGTACATTTGTCTATGTACATGTAGGTATAGATATAGGTATTTTTTAACCTGGCAATTTCAGTTCTAGGAATTTGTGCTAAGAAAATGTTTGGAAAGTATACAAAAATGGCTACCTAGCATTAAAATGTTTTGAAACTATCTAAAATGTTCAGTAACAGGCAACTGATTATTTTATATTCATGAAATTACTAGGCTGCCACACAAAAATATGTTTACTGGCCAGATAGTTATGAATCAAAAATTATAAGTAATCCTATTCTTTGCACCTAAGGTCCATTTTCCTTATAATTTTTTATGGGACCTTATGTGCAAACACATGGATGTTAGGTATACAAAAACAGACTAATCATACTCATCATTGGTTCATGCCTGGCTCTCATTATTTATTTATTCATAGAAAGATATTAAAGCATAATGATTATTTTCTTTTTTAACAAAGAGGAATTAGACCCTACAAATTACTCAGCAATTTCCTCCTTTATTTCCTAATATAGCATAAATACATTATATTTAACATATCATAACCCTCCAGGTCATAGATTTGGATTTAACTCATTCTTTCAAATAGCTGTACCATAACTTACGTAACCTTCCTCCCGCTAATGGAGATTCAGGTTGTTCCAGTTTTTTCTCTTACATCACTACAAGCGATGCTAAAATAAATATTTTGATTCATTTATCTCCAGGTGCTTATGCTTTTATTTTAATAAGACAGATTCCAAAGAACGGCATTGTTGGGTCAGTGTGTACTTCGATTTTGATGTACACTGCTGTATTACTTTCCAACACAGCTATAGCAATTCATATTCCCGCCAGCAATGCATGAGACTTCCCTGCACCCTGAAGAGTGGCACTTTCTCTTTCTCTCTCATTCTTTCTCATGGTAGAAAATGGTCTCAGTGTTATGCACTTTTTACATATTTAAGATATAAACCATGTCATTATGTCGCAAGCTTTTCTTTTCTTGCCTTTACACTTTTCTCATGGCGTATTTTGCAGCACAAAAGTTTTAAATTTTATATGGTCCAGTCTATCGATCTTTTTCCTTTATGGTTTTTTGAACCTTTGTTTTAAAAGCTGAATATACTGTACAATGAATTAGCATTTGTGGGCATGGGGGTGGTTCAACAGACTCATCTGGTCAGGCTTTTCCTTTCAACACTGAGCCCCCAAAGACTGACCTTCAGTTAGTACTTTGCTGCCACTGTCCAGAGAGACTGTATACCTGTGTGACTGAGTCTCGAAGTGGTTTGTTCAACCTGAGCAATTCCATTCCTCAGAGAACTTAGCTTTACTGATGGAGATGTGAGCTGGTGTTTAATGAGTCTGCAGCACGACAAAACATGCTAATCTACTTCTTGTTCCTCTAAGGAAATAAAAGTAATCTTCGGAATAATCTTTCCATAGACATCTCATGAAATGCAAGTTTCTAAGTCCTAAAATATTTCATTTTTTCCTAAACAGAATCCTTTAGTGGTTTATGCAAATCCAGGCAGCTCCAGCTTTAGATTTCTTATCAGTTTTTGGTGAAAGCCTTGACTTGACAAATACCCCAAGATTTATTGCTTTATGGCATCTGGTCAGACATGAGTTAATAAAAGCTTTTACAGTTTCTTACCCTACTCCCACTGTATCGTTTCTAGCCCATAGCCTTGCATTTTAATCTAATGGAAACAAGGTGAGGCATTTAAATTATTTTAAAACCCATAGTTTATTGACACCTTAAAATTTAAGAAGCATTTCACTGTTTATCATGATAAGTATACAATTGTCAATGAGTTGTTGAAAAACATGCCCTTTAACACAACAGGATTCTACCCCGTAAATAAGACTGGGGGGTGGAACAGAAGGAAGTATGCACTTAACTCCCTATTAGTGCACGAGAAAAAAAATCAGAGAGCTCTCTTGGCTTTAATAGTGCTGCTAGGGTAATTTCTTATATTTTCATTCTTAATATTTCACCTAAGTTTTAACTGTCTACCAAAATGTTTTCACTTCAGTCATGTCATATAATTACATGAAAGCAAATTAATCAAAGTCTCTACCACTTCCCAATTTCTGTCAATGGCTTTAAACCTTTACCCCTACCTTTCCTTCACCCTATCAAATCCTGTTGACTTTTTAACCATTTATTTATTCAGCAGACATTTATTGCACATCTACTATATTTTTATGGTGATAGAATTACATAACATAAAATTTACCACTTTAACCATTTCTAAGAGTATATACAGCTCAGTGGCATTTAAGTACCACACATTCACACTGTTGTGAAACAGCCACCACCATCAATTTCCAGAACCTGTTCATCCTGCCCAAACTGAAACTCAATAAACATTAAACAGTAACTCCCCGCTCCCACCTCCCGCCAGCCCAGGGTCTGGCAGCCGCCATTCTACTCTCTGGCTTTAGCAATCTGAATACTCGAGGTACATCATGCAAGTAGAATCGCACTGTATTTATCCTTTTGTGACTGGCTTCTTTCACTTAGCATAATGCTATGAAGGTTCGTCCATTTTGTACCATGTGTCAGAATTTCCTTCTTTTTAAAGGCTAAATAACATACCATGGTATGTATAAACCACCTTTTGTTGGCCTATTCATCTGCCAATGGGCTTTTGGGTTCCTTCCACGTTTTGGTTACTGTGAATCATCACACTGCTATGAACATAGTGCACAACAAATACCTACTTATGTTTCTGCTTTCACTTTGGGAGGGGGGAGTAAATATCCAGAGGTGGAATTGCTGAATCATATAGCACTTTTATTCTTAATTTTGATGAACTTCCACAGCATTTTCCACAGCAGTTGCATCATTATACACTGCCACCGGCATGCGCAAGGGTTCCAACGTCTCCACATTCTCACCAATACTTGTTATTATATTATATAATAGCTATCCCAATGGGTGGGAAGAAGCATTTCACTGTTGTTTTGATTTGCATTACCCTAATTTTAGTGATGTTGAGCATCTTTTCATGTGCTTAATGGCCATTTATATATCTTTTTGGAGAAATGTTTAAGTCTTTTGCTCATTTTCTAATTAGGTTTTTGTTGCTGAGTTGTAGTTATTTATATATTCTGGGTACCAATCCCTTACCAGACATATGACTTGCAAAATATTTTTTCCTCTTCTGTTGGCTACCTTTTCACTCAATAGTATCCTTTGCTGCGTCAAAGTTTTTAATTTTGATGAAATCTAATTTATCTTTTTTTTGTTGTTCTTGCCTGTGCTTTTGGTGTCATACCTAAGAAATCATTGCTAAATCCAGTATCATGAAACCTTTCCCTATGTTTTCCTCTAAGTTTTATAGTTTTAACTCTTACATTTAGGTCTTTGATCTATGTTGAGTTTATATAGGGTATAAGGTAACAGTCCATCTTCATTTTTTTTTTTTTTGCATGTAGATGTCCAGTTTTCTCAGCATCATTTGTTGAAAAGATTATCTTTTCTCCATTGAATAGTCTTGGCACCCCTGTTAAAAATCATTTTACTACATATACAAGGGTTTATTTCTGCACCCTCTATCCTATTCTGGTGGTCTAGATGTCTGTCTTTATGCCAGTATCACACTGTTTTGATTTCTGTAACTTTGTAGTATGTTTTTCCCAGTGTTATTGAGAAATAATTGATACACATCACTGTATAAGTTTAAAGCAGATAGAAGCATGGTTTGATATATATATATATTTTTTTCTATATATATATATATATATAAAAGATTGCAATAGATTTAGTTAACATCATATAGATGCAATATAAGAACAAGAAAAAAATTCTTGTGATGAGAACTATTAGGATATACTACCGTAACAACTTTCCTATATATCATACATCAGTGTTAACTATAATCATCGTGTTGTGCATTACATCCCTAGTACTTATCTTATAACTGGAAATTTATACATTTTGACCACCTCCTTCCAAATCCCCTCCCCTATACTAAGTTTTGAAGTCAGGAAATGTGGGATCTCCAACTTTGTTCTTTTTCAAGACTGTTTTGGCTATTCAGAGACTCTTGATATTCCACATTAATTTTAGGATGTATTTTTCTACTTTTGCAAAAAAAAAAGATGTTGGGACTGCACATCTACTATACTTAAGGCAGTGTTACTTGTATTTATTCCTTTCTTTTCACTTTAGTGGACACCTTATGAATATGTCTACAATAGTCCCTTACTGGTACAGGAGCTGTTAGTACAATGTTTCATTATAATGTTAATGAGATGCTGTAGAAACTTAACACTAGTTTATATCAATTGGCCTATGGCAAAACTGGTTTTGTTATAGTCACTTCACTTAAAAGTTGCAGAACCTATTGATAGTATTAAATGAGGACTTAGTGTGTTCCTCTTACAAATGCTCCACATTTTACGTAATATATTGTTTACACTGCTATAAGATAAATACCCCTAAAACATCACATTATATTATTCATTGGACTAAAGACTTACAGTGCTTCACGGTGCCTGAATAAGCATGTCTGCGAACCTCTGCTTGGTGTTTAAGGCCCTTCATCATGCCCTTGATCTGCTTATAACATTTATTCTCTACCACTACCTGGCACCAAGCCTTGGCTCCAGTCAATGTGTTTTCCTTCCCTCATGTTCTCCTTCCAGTTTCTACATAACCTGGCCCATCCTATAGGACCACTTCTAGTCTCATTTCTTCTTTTAAGTCTTCAGTGACAGTACTAACTAACCATGACTGCTCCCTCCCCTGACTATTTTCTGTTTTTGCAAAAAGAAATATTTTATTGTAATATAGAGTTTAAAATTAATGGAATCACCACACAAAAACTTGTATACAAATATTCATAGCAACATTATGAATAACGGTTTAAAAGTAGAAACAATCAAATCGTACATCAACTGAGCAATGAAGGAAAGAATCCATATAAATGCAGTATTATTCAGCCATAAAAAAGAATGCTACAACATGGATGAACCTTGAAAACACCATGTTAAGAGACAGAAGCCAGTAGCAAAAGGCCACATACTGTATGATCCCATTTAAATGACATTCTGGTAAAGATAAAACTGAAGGCACAGAAAATGCATCAGCGATTGCCAGGGGCTACTGAGATCGGGGAAATGGGGAGTGATTGCTAATGGGTGTTGATTTGTTTTGGGGGGATGATGAAAATGTTCTAAAATTAGAGAGTGGTGATCGTTCCATGACACTTTGAATGTAATAAAAAACACTGAATAGTATACTTTAAAAGAGTGAACTTCATAATATGTGAACTTCATCTCAATAAAACATAAAAAATTATGAAAACTACAAATAAGTTATTGGAACTCGTAAATGAGTCTAGCAAGACTACAGGATACAAGATCAATATATTAAAATAAATTTTATTTTTATGTGACAATGACACAATTGGAAATTAAAGTTATGAAAACAATAGCATTTGTAAAACACAACATACTTAAGATAAATCTGGCAAAAGATGTGTAAGACCTGTGTACCGAAAAACTACGGAACACCAATGGGAGAAGTTAAAGATAAATAATTAGAGAGAGATTCCATATTCACAGATTGGAAAACTCAGTCTTGTTGTCAAATTTTCCTTTATAGACACAACATAATCCCAAATTCTCATCAGTCTTTTTTGTTGAAACTGACTGATCCTAAAATTCATATGAAACTGCAAAGTATCTAGAGCTGTTAAAACAATTTTAAAAAGATCAACAAAATTGGAGAAATAACACTGCTTGATTTCCAGACTTATAAAGGTACAATAAACAACACAGTGTGATACTGGCATAAAGATAAACAAATAGGTAAAAGATAAACTAGAAGGTTTAAATGATAAACAAAATAGTACAGTGCACATATAAATATATAAACAACTGATTTCTGATAAAGGATGTAAAGGCAATTTAGTTAAGAAATGTTAGTCTTTTCAAAAAAGGATGCTGGAAAACTTGGGTGTTCATATGCAAAAACCTCACTTTGACTACATCTCACACCATATATAAAAATGAACTCAAAACATATATAAAAATGAACTCAAAATGGAACAGAGGCCTAGCTATAAAACCCAAAACTTTAAACCTCCCGAAGAAAAGTTAAGAGAAAAGCTTTGAGAACTCGGATTAGGCAAAGATGTCTTTAGTTACAACGCCAAAAGCAGGAATAATAAAAGAACATACTGTTAAAATGGACTTCATCAAAATTAAAAATTGTTCTTCAAAAGATACCATTATAAGAATAAAATAAGTCATAGGTGGGAGAAAATATGTCCAAATCATATATCTGATAAAGGATTTGTGCCTAAAATATAAAAAATTATTGCAACTAAATAATAAGAAAATAATTCACTCACTTAAAAATGGGAAAATTGAACAAACATTTCAACAAGGTAGGTATACAAATGCTAACTTAGCACACAAAAAGATGTTCAGTAAAATTAGTTATGAGAGAATGCATATTTTAAGTCACAGTGAGATACCACCACACAGCTATTAACATTTGCTAAAATTAAAAGGACTGAATGTTCCAACTGCTGGCAGGTGGAAGAACTGGAATTCATATACTGCTGGTGGGAATGCAACTTTGAAAAACACTGGCAGTTCCTTAAAAAGTTAAGTATACAACTACCATATGATCAGCCATTTCTTGCCTAGGAATTTCCCCAAGACAAATGAAAGCATACCCAAGAGACATAAAAGCCTTGTACTAGAATGTTCATTCATAGCAGCCCCAAAAGGGAAACAGTCTAAATGTCCATCAATGGGTGAACGGATAAATAAACACTGGTATATCCACACAGTGGAATACCACTTGTCAATGAAAAGGAATGACCTATTGATACATGCTATAATAGGTGAATCTGAGTTATTCAAAATAATTATGCTGAGTTCAAGAAGCCAGACAAAAAGAACATACAGTGCAATTCTATAATACTATAAAATTTTAGAAAATATAAACTAGTATGTTGTGACAGAAAGTACATTCGCTGTTGCTTAGGGATGGGAATGGGGAAAGAGGCAGGAAGGATGGATTACATAAGTCCCTACTGTTCAAAAGTTGTGTTGGTTTCCATTTTTATCCATGTCTATAACTTATAACTGCAATAAGTACCATTACACACTAATAATTTTTGCACATAAGTATTTTTTAAATTCTCACCCAAGGACATGTTTCCATTGATTTGAGAGAGATAGAGGAAAAGAAACATCGATGTGAAAGAGAAACATCAATTGGTTGCCTCCCATACGCACCCCAAATTGGGACTGAACCCGCAACCTAGGTATGTGCCCTGACCAGGAATCAAAACAGCAATCCTTCAGTGCACAGAATGATGCTCCAACCAACTGAGCCATGCAGCCAGGGCTGCACGTAAGTATTTTTTAATGGTGCATAGTATATAGTCAATAAATGTCCTTTAGTGAATTAATCCCTGGAAGATCGATT
The DNA here is from genome assembly GCA_004026545.1 of Mormoops blainvillei. NCBI lineage: Eukaryota > Metazoa > Chordata > Mammalia > Chiroptera > Mormoopidae > Mormoops > Mormoops blainvillei. The sequence continues at coordinate 53,894 of PVJD01001843.1, forward strand.
TTATAGTTGCTTGAATGTAAAGTCTAAAAAGCTAAATTGCTCATCAAAGAATAGCCAGATTTTAATACTTTTTATACACTGGCAAATTTTACTCCAGGAAAATGGCAATTGTTAAGAAAGATTATATTTCTCTATACCATACCATGATTTATCCATACAAACCAGCTGCTGATTTACAGGTAAAAATGTTTACACTTGTTTTTTTAAATTAAATTTATTGGGGTGACAATTGTTAATAAAATTATATAGGTTTCAGGAGTACGATTCTATGATACATCACCTGTATATTGCATTGTGTACCCCCCGACTCCAAGCCAAATCTTCTATCACCATAGATTTGACCTCGTCCACCCTTTACCACCCCCGGCTCCTCTTCCTTCTGTGTTTACCTGTGTTTTAATCTACTGTTATTTATATATTAATGAGTTTTATTATTTTTCATTCTTTAGTTGCTTATTAGCCATTCCTTCTCCCAGCTCTTTTTGCACCAAATTTGCATAGCACACAATTAGCACTGCATTATATATTTTTATCTGTATTGGACAATTTGGTACTTTATCATCTTAATATGCAATGTAGTTATACATGTTGCTGTTGTTGTTTGGGTAGCTTATGTGGAAGCCTGACAGGGCCTCTTAGGAGAAGCCACTGTTGGTCTTACAATCCCAGCATGCTTTATCATTATTCATCAATTGTTATTTCCATGTATATATAGAATATATTTTTTCTTTTTTCCTCTTTTCTCTTTTTTCCCCTCCATATTTTTATGTAGATTTTAAGTTAACTGATATAAGGTCCATACTAATTATACATTACCAATATAAAGGCAAATCATATAATTCAGTTACATATAATTAGTGGATGAACTGATTCAGAAATAAAAGATTATCAAAGGATAGGGTAGAGTATTGATCTGATGATTCCAACTGCAGTTGTTACAGTACTATTCTTAATGTGATTTGGAGCATATCCTTTTTCTATAGTTTTCTCTCATATAAACTGTGCAGCCCTGGCTGGTGTGGCTCAGTGTATTGAGTGCTGGCCTGTGAACCAAAAGGTTGCGGGTTCTATTCCCAGTCAGAGCACATGCCTGGGTTGTGGGCCAGGCCCCCAGTAGGGGGTACACGAGAGGCAACTACCCACTGATGTTTCTCTCCCTCTCTTTTTCCCTCCCTTCCCCTCTCTCTAAAAATAAATAAATAAATAAATATTTTAAAAAAACCCAATTGTGTGCAAACTCAGGAGGAGAGCATCAGTTTGGCAGAACATCAGAACTAAAACACAACAATGACCACCAGGAGCCCAGGACACTGTAAGGGCAATTGTCTTCAAGTGTAGGATCTATTGGCAGCTTTTTTCTTTTTTTTTCTACTTTTCTATATTTTCTAGGACTTCTAACCATTTTATATTGGACATACATTTTGACCTGAATCCAAAGAGTACCTAACTGAAGATACCCATGATGTTTAGGAGCTATAATATTCTCCAATCTGCAAGGAAGTTAGTGAATGTTTGTTGAATGGCTGATAACAGAATTCTATGTCATATATCTGGTACATGCTTACGTATCTTCTTATATTTTGTAGCAAAGTCTTAGGCTCCCAGAAGATCAGAACTGGAAGAGATGCTAGGACTCATATGCTCTACTTGCTTTCAGATACTCTTAGCTCTGGAAGCCTTTATTTGAAGTTTTATAGAGAACCCTAATACATTAAAGTGAGAGGCTCAGAGCATTGGGAAGAGGCCTGGTGAGCCAGAGCCCTAAAGGTAAACAGGTCCGAAATGTCAAAAATCTTTAAAGGACACTTTGAAAACCACTTACTGAATTCAATCCATTCATTTTCCAGAGAAAGAAACTCAAGCAAGGCCATAAAGCAAGTTAACTGCAGACTCAGATCTTCTGACTGGGAGTCTAATCTTTTCCGACACAGCACTGCGTTTCAGGTGGAGTCTAGGCCCATCTGACTACGGGAACAATGCCTTACGGCTCGCTGTCTCTCTCCCAGGCCGGCACAGAGAACAGTGCTAAGGGCATCTTTTTAAATCAAACAACTGATGTATACCTGTTACTCAACTGGAAATGGACAGATTACCACCCAAGGTTAATTATATACAGAAAAAGCTATGCATGCTTTTAAAAAAGGAGCTAAGGATCATTTCCATCTCTGCACCTAACCTCCTCAGTGGCACCAAGGACACTGCCCCATACCAATGAAAGGAAGATTAAGAAGTTAAACAGTAGAGTAGGTGAGCTATGTAACAGACTTACAACCAAAAGCAGGAAGAAGGTCCATACTGAAGAAACTTCTTCCTGCCTGGAGCAATTAATGTGGTGAGCAGATGGGAAGGGAAGTGAATAATTTTCAAGCTTTAAAGGGAACATAAAAGACATGGATAAATAATACGCAGTAAGCCCACAGGGCAGGGGCAAACAGGAAGGTATGTTTTTCCTTCTTCCAAAAGATATTTTTATTGCTGGCAGTAATTGCTCAAAATTTTACCCTCTTAGTTGTTTTCCATCAATTATGGAGTGACAGAGTAAGACATCCAGAGACAAACTGCATAGCAGAGACCTCAGTGCAAGCAATGAGGATGAAAAGGAGCTCCCTAAATCTGGTATATGCCTTACCCCTAGCTGAGTTTATGAAAAGGCAAGCTTCCCTTTATTCAGGGGGCAGCATACAGCTCTCTTAGAATTGATGATTATAATGATGATCATGAAGTACTATTTGCATTAATGAAGAAACCACAGAGTATTATGTTCACTTAAGTTTGACTGGAGATTTTCTACTGTGTTGGAGTTATTTCTACAGCCCATACACAACATAGCATAGGTCCTCTTTTGTCCATTCACATGCTACTGGGACAAGCTCGTCTCCTACCTATAAGTGTATTCATCCCGATTCACCACTGTCATAGTATCTCTGACATACGCAGTAACTTCTGACATATGCAGAGAACTTTTTTACGATTTCCAAAACCTGTTTCGCAGCTATTTTCTCATTTTCCCTTCATGACATCTCAGTGATGAGTACCTGCATGTGACAGAGAAGCTTAAACTCCAGGACTATAAAGGGTGGCTCCAAGGCTGCGTGGTTAAGAAACAGCAGGGCCAAAATGGGAACGAGGGACTTCTGGTTGTACATCATTCTTCTGTTAGAACTCACCTTCTGCTGAACCACACAAAACACCAACGGACGTTCTTTATTGTCCTCTTGATAATCTCCGCAGCTTCAGCGTGGCTTTCTAGCTCCCCCTATCTGGCACCTGTCCCCTCTAACCTTCTCTCCCCCTTCTCCCAACATACACTAGCCGCTTGTTCATAACAATGCTTTCACCTGGAATGTCCTCCTTTGTTTTCTTTCTTTTTATTTATTTTTAATTTTATCTTCCATTACCATTTATCCCCATTATACCCTCTTCCTCCTCCACCAATTCCCCCCTCCCCCGCAATCCTCCCTTCTTGTCATTTTACCAAATTCTATATAGTCTTCAAGGCTCAGCAGAAGGTTCAAGTGTATATAATCTTCCAATAAAAGCAATTTATGTCTGAATTACACATTTAACATTTTATTATATAGTCAATATGATTTTTAGTAAAACATAGCTATTAAATTATTTGTTATACCACATGAACTAAATTATTTCATATTGAACTGTTTAATGTGTTAAAATCTTGCTTCTGTTAAAGACCAAACCCTTTGGTGGTAAGGGAGGTGTCATATACTTTTATCCATGAATGTGTATCCATGTTTAGAATACAGTAGGTACTCAGTAACAGAAATTAATGATTTTTTGGATTTGTTTCAATACAGTGTCTATCATTATATGGAAATATTGTCACTGAAATGACTGGGGTAAGAGAGGGATAAGGCAGAATTTTAGTTTTATAGGAACTGGAGTTCCAGAAGAGCTTGGAAGTAGGGATCTAGCCTGAAACTGGGTGTACAATGAATGCAGACAAACAGTGAGGCTGCCTCCATGCCCCGTCTATATCTCCTCAAGAAAGAAGGCTAACTTCAGTACTGGGCTAGGGCTGAACCATACGTGGAGATTAAGTAGCTCCTAAGAGACACAGAGAAAGAAGAAGATAAAAGGAAAAAGTGACTAGCTAGATTGTTGGTGGACTGTGTCCTAGAAAATAGTTGTCTTGTGAAAGACAGTTTGTATGTATATTACACACCTGTTGCTGATCATGAGAAACAGCATTCATTTCAAAATTCCACACTTGTTTTTTCAAAGTGTTATTGGGACATAGCCACACCCTTTTCTATAAGCACTGCCTATGGCTACTTTTTACACAAGGATGGAGTAGTTGCAGCGGACCTTAAAATATCTAGTGCCGTACAGATGTTTGCTGACCTCTGCTCTAAAATCTAGCTCTGCTTTTCATAAGGAGATCACAAAGCAATTTTTGGCAAGGAAGACCCAGAAGCTGTCAGTAGATTCAGAAAGGTGAGAACCTTTGCTTCTGTTACTGACAATCCATTTGCTCTGGCCTATGAATTCATCAGTTGGCCACTCTGTCTTACAGTACCTACTTGTGATGCTGAGATTATTTTACCCTTTCCTGTGTCTTGGGTCTAAAGTTCTCCCGCATTTGTGCAGTGTGTCTAGTTATGATTATTCCCTAATGCTCGTGCTCACATGAAATGTTAGGGCAGAAAAAGAACTGCTGTTTATACAATGGTCAGTAAGAGCAGCACAGCAACAACTTGCTTATCTGCCCATAAGGAAGTAACAACATTTTGAGTGTATGAAAAGTATATCCTTGATATTATGTTTACCATTTTCACTGGAATCATTTCTTGAATGGATTCATGGATTTTTCTCTTAGCAACACAATATACAAAATATATTTTAACATTTTTTTTCCTTACTTTTGCTGACTCAGAATCATCATAATGAAATTTTTGCATTATAGCCCTCTGGGCCCACAAAGGAATGGAGGTTAACTGAGCTAACAAAAAAAAATGCTGAGAAACTGATTTAATAGTTCTTTCGTCTGCTTTTTTCTTTCCCTCACTCTCAGGTGCCATTCTGCTCTGGATTGCCAAGACTGGAAGGTGATCTACATCAGTCATCAATCTCACGCCAAAATTCCTAGACTTAAAAAAAAAGTGCCTTTCTAGTAGAATGGTCTTTGTCTTGGTCTGCTCAGGCTGCTGTAACAAAATGTCACAGACTGGGTGGCTTAAAAACAACAGAAATCAAGAACTTCTGGCCAAGATGGAGGCATAGGGTAGATTCTTTGCTTCCTCATGCAACCAAAGAAGGACAACAGCAAATTTAAAAACAAAAAACCAGAACTGCCAGAAATTGAACTCTATGGAAGTCTAACAACCAAAGAGTTAAAGAAACATTCATCCAGAGTGATAAGAGGGGTGGAGACAGGCAGTTGGGGTGGAGAGGACAGGTTGCAAGGCCCGGACCGGGTGGGCGAGGCAGTGGCTGGTGGACTGGGTGGTCCCACATTCATGTGTGGATAAGCCTAAGCCAGAGGGAACAACTGGGGAGCGAGACAGACATGCAACCCAGGGCTCCAGCATGGGAAACTAAAGCCTCAAAACCTCTGGCTGTAAAAACCTGTTTGGGTTACAGCAGTGGGAGAAACTGCCACTCTCAAGGGAGAGTTCATTGGACAGACCCACAGGGTCCTAGAACATACACAAACCCACCCACTTGGGAATTATCTCCAAAAGGGCCAAATTGCTTGTGGGTAGCAGGGGAAGTGACTGAAAGTGGGGCAAGAGCCAAGCAAGCAGAACGTTTCCCTCTCTGACCCCTCCCCCACATATAGCACCACAGCAGAGGGAAGTGGGTTGCCTCACTCGGGCGAATACCTAAGGCTCTGCCCCTTACAATATAACAGGTTCACCAAGACAAAGAAATATGGCCCAAATGAAAGAACAGATCAAAACTCCAGAAAAAGTACAACTAAGTGACAAAGAGACAGCCAACCTATCAGAAGCAGAGTTCAAAACACTGGTAATCTGGATGTGCACAGAAATGGCTGAGTATGGTGGCAAAATAGAACAAAAAGTGAAGCCTATGCAAAGTGAAATAAAGAAAAATACACAGGGAACCAACAGTGAAGAGAAGGAAACTGGGACTCAAATCAACGTTTTGGAGCAGAAAGAAGAAATAAACATTCAACCAGCACAGAACGAAGAAACAAGAATTCAAAAGAATGAGGAGAGGCTGAGGAACCTCTGAGACAACTTTAAACATTCCAACATCCGGATCATAGGGGTGGCAGAAGGAGAAGAGGAAGAACAAGACACTGAAAATTTACTTGAAAAAATAATGAAGGAAAACTTCCCCAATCTGGCAAAGGAAATAGACTTCCAGGAAGTCCAGGAAGCTCAAAGAGTCCCAAAGAAGTTGGACCCAAGGAAGCACACACCAAGGTACATCATCATTACATTACCCAAGATTAAAGATAAGGAGAGAATCTTCAAAGCAGCAAGAGAAAAGGAGGCAGCTATCTACAAAGGAGTTCCCATAAGACTCTCAGCTGACTTCTCAAAAGAAACCTTAAAGGCAGGAAGGGACTGGAAAGAAGTATTCAAAGTCATTAAAAGCAAGGACCTACATCCAAGATTATTCTATCCAGCAAAGCTATTATTTAGATTGGAAGGGCAGATAAAGTGCTTCTCAGATAAGGTAAAGTTAAAGAAGTTCATCATTACCAAGTCTTTATTAAATGAAATGTTAAAGGGACTTATCTAAGAAAAAGATGATCAAAACTATGAACAGTAAAATGACAACAAACAACTATCAACAATTGAACCTAAAAACGAAAACGAACTAAGGAAACAACTAGAATAGGAACAGAATCACAGAAATCGAGATCACATGGAGGGCTATCAGTGTGGGGGGGAGAATGAGGGAAAAGGTACAGGGAATAAGAAGTATAATTGGTAGGCACAAAATAGACACGGGGAGGTTAAGAATAGCATAGGAAATGGAGAAGCCAAAGAACGTATATGTATGACCATGAACATAAACTCATGGGGGGGTGGGGGTTGGGTATCCTGGTGGGAAGGAGGGTGCAGGGTGGAGGGGAGACAATAATGGGACAACTGTAATAGCATAATCAATAAAATATACTTAAAAAAACAACATAAATCTATTTCTTACAGTTCTAGAGGCTGGAAATCCCAGCTTCAGGTGCCAGCATGGTTGAGTAACGGCCCTTTCACTGTATTCTCACAAAGTGGAAGGGCAACGGATCTCGCTAGGGCCTCTTTTATAAGGCACTAATAATGCCATTCATGAAGGCTCTGTCTCATGATCTAATCACCTCTCCCTGGCCTGACTTCCCCAAACCATCAGAGTAGACATTAGGATTTCACCATACAGATTTTGGGAGAAGACACAAACATTCAGACCATACCAGTCTGGTCTAGCTAATTAACCAAATCATCAAATATTTACAGTCTGCCTCCTCTGGACCAGTTATAATCTTACTCAAAGATGATTAAGACATGGTTTCTGCCTTTATGAAACATAGCCTTGCTAGAAAGCCTGATGTTCTTGTGTAAGATTGTATGTGAGCGAGAAGGGCCCACTTACAGTTTCAAGCTGTGCTCATTCAATGCTATTTGATAAAGCCATTTTGCTTTCTGGGCTTCATTCACACATTTGTTATATTTTCTAATGACACTGAGCAATGTCTAAACAGATAAGAAGAAAGTTCATGAGCAATCAGCATACTTGCTTTCCATGATCAGGATTTTGCCTAACAAGAGCTTTAAAATGTGGTTTCCGAGAATAAGCACTAGCTAAAAATGAAGGCTTCTTTGTATAATCCAGTAATACCTCAAAGAATGGTTTCACAACGACTAATGTTCTGATCGTGAATTACTTGCAAGAGGTCCAAGAGGACATTAGGTAGACTCCGACATGACATTCCTGCTGTCCTAATTTAAAAGTCCTGTCTCTGTTTCACAATGATGAGCTAAAACAAAGTCCTACATATTCCTACTACCTAATAAAGCATGGTAAGTCCAGCTGTAAGATGTTTCCTTTATAAGAAGAATTTAACCATACCATGACTCAAAATCAATTATAATACAAGAATATGGGTTACCTGGGAAAGAGAAAGATGGAGAAAGAGAAGAGAAAAATAAACGAAAGAGAGGTTAAGAAGAAAGGGGTCAGGAAGGCAGAGAAAAATGGGGTCAACAAAAGAGAAAATAGGATCGAGAAGAAAAAGACACAGAAAATAAATATTTAATCAAAATGTCTTTATTCAAAAATTACAATGTTGTGAGTAGATCACAAAAGAAGAGCTATTTACCTAATTTCCTTACAAGAGTAAGGGTGTGACGAGCATAAGGTTTAGACTGAGGGGCATGGCCTAACGTTTATATCTTGACTCCCAGCCCTCTCTAGATCTGATACCAATTGATCACAACTGGCTCTCAGATCCAAGGCGAAGGAAGCAGGTATGTCACCTCCTGACAGGCAGTGCTGGAAAAGTTGAATTTAAGCCAAAAGCAACCATGTGGTAAAACAGTTGTACGACTGAGGAAATAACAGGTTTGAACCAGGATTAAGTAAATAGGAGGTTTAGCCAACACAATAGAAAGGAATTAGATGGATAAAAGGCTGGAATAAAGTTAAATCATCACCATTTACAGATGATGTGATTAAAAAAAAGCCCAAGGCAACAACAACAACAAAAAACAACAACTACTAAAACAGAAGAGAATTTAGTGAGTCTGATGGCGCATGAAACAAGGCCATTCATAAACAACAAACAGAAGATGTAATGGATGAAAAGTCCTCAATGATAATAACAGCCAAAACAACAAAATAACTAGGAATAAACTTAATAGGAATGTGAAGGAAATATATGAAGAAACTTTAAGACACCTGAAGGACAGATAAGTGACCAAAAGGGAAGGCATGCCCTGGTCTTGGGAAGAAAAACTTGACATCATGAAGATATTCTCCTTAATTTAACCTAGAATTCAAATGTCAACTACAATAAAAAGGAATAGTAAGGGAAGCTCTGGGGGGGAAAAGAGTAATAGGAGGAAACTAGTCCTATCAGATATTAAGATGTTTTATAGATCCTCAATAATTAAAACAGGATGACATTATTGCATGCACATACAGACAGATCCACAGAACAGAATAAAAAGCCCCTCAAAATAGATCTGAATACATTTGGGGATTTAATATATGATATGAATGGCATCTTAAGTCACTGAGGAAGATAGACCATTCAAAATATGTTGTTGGGCTAACTGGAGAGACAACTGGAAAAAGATAAATTTGGAACCTTAACTCTCACTACACGCACCAACATAAACTCCAAGTGGACCAAAGGTTAAAATTTAAAAATGGAAGAGCACACCACCTATGAAGTAATCTTGAAAAAAAATGGAATCTAAATGTGATAGCACCTGGCTTGATACAACTACTGATTTAAAGAAAATACAGAAGACAAAGGCGCTCACTAACTACACTGCAGGAATGCGAACGGCAAAACCCAGACCAGGGAGGGCTCTACAGGACTCACGGTGCAACGGCCCAGTGAGAAAGCAAGAAGAGCATGTCTGGCACACATATTTGTTAGAAGGGGGAGAATACAGATTAATACATTCCTGTATATTCTTTAAAAAATTTCTAGAGATTCACAGAAAACTAAAAACTGTGGTATGTTGGAGCAGGAGAAAGTGGTAGGAACAATGGGGTGGGAAGAAGAGTTCACTTTATACCTTTTAAGCTTTTGTGTTTTTGACCTATGGAAATTCATTACCTATTCTAAAATTAAAGAAAGAAAAATTAAAGAACCAATGAACTCAGGAAAAAAAAAAAAAGCAGCCACTTTTAACCTTGGAGTGACCATGATAACAGTTCCTGTGCAGGTTACTGAAAAGGTTAACAGCAGGCAAGGAACAGTGAACACCGGAACTAGGGTGATGCATTTTGCTTATTTCACTGGGGCACTGCAACAGTTTCCAAATTTATTTTCCTAACTGCAATCTTGCACCTTCTAAATCATACCCCAGTGGCTATAGGAATGATCTTCCTAAAATGTAGATCTAATCGTGCTAAAAATCTTTCAGGGGTTTCCTGAACTACCTGAATGTAGAACTACCATGTGATCCAGCTATTCCACTTCTGAAACTGAAAACAAAATTCCAATTCTTAAGCAAATGAAAATATTAACCCCAAAAGATATCGGCATCCCCTTACTTATTGCAGCATGACTTACAGTAGTCCAGATATGGAAACAACTTAAGTGTCTGTTGGTAGTGGGTGGATAAAGAAAATGTGGTTATGCACACACACATATATACACACATACATATACAACAGAATATCATTCGACCAGAAAAAGAAGAAAATCTTGCCATTTGCAACAACATGGATGAACTTTGAAGGCATTATGCTAAGTGAAATAAGTCAGAGAGAGGAAGACAAATACTGTATGATGGCATTTATATGTGGACTCTAAAAAAGAAAAAAAAATCAAGTTCATAGATACAGTGAACAGACTGGTGGTTGCCAAAAGTGGGGGAGAAGTGAAATGGGTGAAGGGGGTCAAAGGTACAAACTTCTAGTTATAAAATAAGTCATGAAGGTATAATGTACAGCATGGTGACTATAGTTAACAATACTGTATTGTATATTTGAAAGTTGCTATGAGAGTAGGTCTTAAAAGTTCTCATCACACAAAAAAGATTATAACTATGGAAACAGATATTAACCAGACTTATTGTGGTGATCATTTCATAATATATACAAATACTGAATCATTACGTTGTACACTGGAAACTAATATAATGTTGTATGTCAATTATTCCTTGATAAAAAAAATTTCAGTCTCTCTCTCTGTCTCTCAGAGGATCAGGTGCAACTCCCCAACATGGCACAGCATTCACATCTTTCATAATCTAGTCTTAACTTACAGGCTTTCCAGGGGTTGGCCTTGTCACTTCTCACTACAAATCCTCCCGCTTCCCCTCACTGAATTCCAGGTACTGATAAGGCTAAAATGCTACATTCTTCAGGAAGCCTGCTCTCATTTACCCCAGCAAAAGTTCTAGGGACCATGCTCCCCAGTACAACTAATTTCCCCCTTCCGCTAGGTTCACAGATTGGTTTGCTCAAGCCTATAATACAGTGCTCCTCACATCATGTTGTAACTATTATTTGTTCTAGTCAGTATTTAATAAATGAATAATCATGCCTTATAGTCAACCCAAATCCTTTTCCAAAGGTCCTAGGTTCAAAGAAAAGGATTCCAAAAACGAATATCAAAAGCCAGGCTTGTAAAAATAATTCACTAGCCCACTGAAATGAATTTATTGGCTTGTCTTCATTCCAGATGGTCCCTGAAATCAACATTCTGTACTGTTCACACAGCATACCAAGAGCTGCAGTCCAGCTTGTGTTCTTTTTCAACAGGCTCCAGCAGGCTATCTGACCAGGGGCATTTACCAGCTAAAACTCCACCATCTGTTTCTTGGGGAGCAGAGTGAAGCTCAAAGAGCTTGTTTATAAAGCACTGAGTGGGTCATAAGCGCAGAAGCTAGACATCACAAGTGCTCCTAATTAGATCCCTGTGCTAATCTAGAAAGCAAAGGAAGCCTGCAATCTTAGTACTTTTTCCTTGCACATCCAGGATATTTGCACTTATGGGGAAAGTAAGAATTTGGCCGCAGAAAGACACGTGAAAGGCGGTAAAGACTCAGGTGTGGCTGCTGATCAAGGTGCTGGAGTAGAGGGGGCCCCTCCAGACCACTACCTGCCTGCTGTCCCCATACGTGGGTTTCTGAGCGCTTTTACTCATTTTCTTTCTTTCACTCAAATGTTAATTTCTGCTATCCTTCTTAATATTTTTTACAACCAAATTTCTCTAATTAGTTTTCTCATTTTACTTCCCTGCAGTGTTACACTGTAAGCCTCAATGCACTGAATAATCATTTATGTTTTCACAGATTATGTTGAATCTCTTACCCAACACCTTCTGAGACTTCACCCAACACATATATCCGAGCACTGACCTAAATCATTGCTATCTGTCTGAAGAAGAGTCTCATGCTGCAGGAGCCCTGGAATCACAAGGCTTTAAGTTGGATGGTATCTGAGGGATCACTAATGATCCAAAGCCCACATTGTTCAGTTAGTAAACAGAAAGAGGAATCTACTTGCCAAGATCACATTAGTTAATTGCAGAATATTGACTAGTCTGTTTTCCTAATATCTAGTACATTTATTTCTATCACATCAAGCAATCCCCATTCCTTCCATTTTATTTCCTTAATTTTAGATATGGTTTTCAAATTTCTGTTTTATAATAAGCTGTGCCCTAGACACCAGAATCCTCAGAGGAATTTTCTGACACCAGGAGCATCTTCTTGAATTATATTCAAGAAGTGGGGAGTAGAAGTGGGATCAGGGAAAGTACTGAGGCTGGGGATGAGACTAATGTTATAGTCATCTTCAGTTACACCAATTCATCTTCTATTCATCTACCAGTTAAACAGTTCCAAGGTAACCTTCCATTATTGATTTTTTCCCTAGTATCTTATATTCGGTAAGTTGTATTCAGGGCAGTAAAGGTCAAACACACCAGGATCTACTGCAAGTACTTGGCCAAATATGAGGAAAGACTATAGATTTAATTGTTCTGTGTTATAACCCGAAATAAACAAAAGGAACAATATCATTATAAAATAAATAATTCCTGTGAGAGTCTTCCTGTAATTATCCAAAAGCATTTTAGGGTACGAGTTATTCACAACCATTATAAGAAGAAATTTCCTACACAGTCAAGTACACATCTGTTATGGGTTGAATTGTGTCCCCCTCAAAAAGAAATGTTGGGGTACTGACTCTCGGCACCTCAGAGTGGGACCTTATTTGAAGACAGAGCCTTTACAGAAGTAATCAACTTAAAATGAGGTCATTAGGGTGGGGTCCGATCTAATAAGACTGATGCCCTTATAAAAAGGGGAAATTCGCACAGAGACACACACACAGAGGGAAGACAATCTGGAGACACAGGGAAAACACCACGTACAAGCCAAGGAATACCTGAAGTTATCAGAAGCCAGGAAAGAGAAATGGCATGTATTCTCCCCAACAGCACTCAGACGGAATCAGCACTGCTGATACCCTGATTTTGAGCTTCTAGTCTCCAGAGCAGTGAGACAATCAATTTCTGGGGTTTACACCACCCACTCCATGGTACTTTCTCACGGGAGCCCTGGCACGCTAATTCAACATCTGATGACCAATGGGTCTCCAATACTCCCCAGCCAGTGGCGGCAGGACTCAACTTCAGGTTAACAGAGGGACTACCTCTGAAAGTTAACAGAAGCTATATAGCTTATTGCAGAAAATAAATTCAAGCATTTTTTCCCTTCAGGGTAATTGACTAATTTATGCAGAGGCCAATAAATACCACACTGCCACTTTTGGCCAACCAGGGTACAAAGAGTGGCCACGCACGTCCACACACACACATACACACATATGAAGAATATCCCTATATTTGGCCTTGAATAGATCGGAAGTTCCCACAGTTGCTGGGGCTATGATTCCAATAATTCCTGTCAGTTTAGCAGATGAGGCTGGAGCAGCTGCATCTTCAATACACATAATTGTCTTAAAAAGATGCTCAGAGTGAATTACAATTAAATTACAGAGCTGTCAAAAAGGGTTATAATTATAGCATTTATTCACCACATTTACAAGGCCAGACATACACAAAAAGAACTAAAAGCTGAAGAAAAAAAACCCAAAACCCACTCCACATTACTTACCTCAGCAGGAAATCTGGATGAGGGAAGAGGAGTTAGTTATCATGCAAAAAGCCCATTTATTGCAAAAAAAAAAACCCTCAAAAAACCCAAAAAACAAACCCACAGTGCTTTTTGTTTCCAGAGGGTCTTTCATTCCAGAAGTCAGAGGCACTTCAAGACATGTGGTGGCAAATCATTTCCCTTTCACAGCTGGAAAAAGAAGGGCCAGCAAGGTGGCGGTGACTCACCCACAGTTACAGGCAAGCAAGGGAGAGTCTGGGACCTGCACCAAGAGCAAGGGCGACTCCGCCAGTGGGCTGAACAGGAAAAGCAAAATCAGGACAGTCAGGTCTGCCCCTTGTTGTGCTCTCATCTAGATGAGGATATTAATTTATCCAGAAATTATTTATCATGCAGCCCTTGGAGAGGCCTGAAAATTGTCCTTCACTTCTCCTGCCAAAACAACACAAGAGAAAAGAGAGGAAGAAAATCTTCAACTAACATTTATGCTAGTCAATTCTGCACCTAATCAATAATGCATTCGGAATCGCCAGAAGAATAGTAAAATTTACTTAGTCACCTTCAACCTCAGCATCAGAAAAATAAATTGAGGATAGTAATGCTCATGCAGTCAGCAAACTCCTTGAATACAAACAATAAAAAAAGAGAAAAAAAAGAAAGAAAAACACAAACTAATTGGATCACCATGCATAATCTCAATTCAGCAATCAACAAATATCTATTGCTTGTTCCCTTTGTGTAAGATGTTGTGCTAGAGACTGTCAGTGACACAGAGAGGTGTCACATTTAGACTTGTTTCTCAAGAGCTCATAGTTAAAGAGACACATAAGAGAGATAAAGCAAAACAAAGCAATACATATCCAGTATTTTAAACTATTCAGTCATATAAACAAGTTCAGAGCAAGGAGAAAATCAATTCTTTCCAATCTGTTTCTCACCCTTTCTTCCCTAAATGTGATCACATAATGGTAGCTTTCTTGGTGCTTTCGGGTGTATCGAAGTGTTCAAAAAGTTTATGCCAACTGGTCATTCAAATAAATCTTCCTTTCCATTGCGTGTGTTATGTGCCATTGAGTTGGTTCCGACTCCTGACGACCCTCTGAATGAGTGATGTCCACAACGACCTGTCCTCAGCAGCCCCGCTCAGCTCCTGTGGCTTCTTTTATGGGGTCAATCCCTCTCATAGGTGGTGTTCCTCGTTTTCTGCTGTCTTCTATTTTTCCCCAGCATTACTGTCTTTTCCAAAGAACCCTGCCTTCTCTTCACGTGCCCAAAGTAGGGCAGCTTCAGTTTTGTCTTTTTTGCTTCCAGTGATGTTTTAGGCTTAAATTCGGCTTTCTGGCAGCCCAGGTATCCATAGAGCTCTCCTCCAACATTGTACTTCAAATGAATCCGTTTGTTTCCTATTAGACTCCTTCACTGTCCAACCTTCACATCTGTACGTAGTAGCTGAGAATATGAGGGTGCGGATGCTCTTAGCCTTCCTTGGTCTCTAGCGACACCTCTTTGCTCTTGGTGATCTTTGCTAACTGTCCCATTGCTGTGCTACTGAGTCTCAGTCTTCTCTTGGTTCCTTGGTGGCAGTCTCCATTTGAACTGATGACTGAACCAAGGTAGGCAAAACCTTTAACAGTTTCAATGTCTTCATTGTTAAAGTTGTGTGTTTCTCCTGTAGTCATGATTTTTGCCTTCTTGATGTTCAAATGCAGCCCTGCTTTGGCACTTCCTTCCTTCACTTTCATCAGAAGTCATTTCGAATCATTGCTACTTTCTGCCAGTATGATGGTGTCATGTGTATATCTTAAGGTGCTGATACTTTTCTTCCACCAATTTTTACTCCTCCTCCTGAGTCTAGTGCAGATTTTCATATTACATACTCCACGTATTGATGAAACAAACAAGAAAATAACACACACCCTTGTCTGATGCCTTTGCCTAGGGGGGACCATTCAGTCTCTCCATATTGTCCTGAGGTTAGCTTCCTGTCCACAGCACAGGTTACTCACCAGGACACTCCAACGCTGAGGCATGCCCATTTCAGAGCACCCACAGCATTCCCTCATCCATAATAAAGGGCTTTAATGTAGTCTATCAAACACAGACTGCATGTCTTCCATACGGTTGGTTCCCTTTTCATTTTGCTGATGTTTTCTTTATTCCAGGAAGACAAACAAACCAATGGAAAAATGGGCAAAGGACCTGAACAGACACTTCTCCGAGGAGGACATACACAAGGCCCAGACACATGAAAGGATGCTCAGCATCATTAGCCATCAGAGAGATGCAAATTAAAACCACAATGAGATACTACTTCACACCAGCCAGAATGGCCATCAAAACCAAATCAACAAACAACAAGTGCTGGCGAGGACGTGGAGAAAAGTGAACCCTAGTACACTCTTGGTGGGAATGCAGAGTGGTGCAGCCACTGTGGAAAACAGTTTGGAATTTCCTCAAAAGACTAAAAATGGAACTGCCTTTTGACCCAGCAATTCCACTGCTGGGATTATACCCTAAGAATCCTGAAACACCAATTCAAAAGAACCTGTGCACCCCAATGTTCATAGCAGCACCATTTACAATAGCCAGGAATTGAAAGTGACCTAAGTGCCCAACAGTAAATGAGTGGATCAAAAAACCATGGTACATTTTACACAATGGAATACTACGCAGCAGAAAGAAAGAAGCAGCTACTACCCAGCAACATTGAAATAAAAAAACAAACTGACAGTAACCAGAGGGGAGGAGGAAGGTGGAAAAGGAGGGGGAGGGGCATCAAGGAGCACGCATAAAGGACCCATCATCAAAGCCAAAGGGGGGAAGGATTGAGGGTGGGAGGTGGGGAGGGGCGGGGCTGGGGAAAGTGGTGGTGGGAAAATGGTGACGTGGGGATGATGGGATGGGGTGTAGAAGGGATAAAGGGGAGAAAAAAATGAGACAACTGTAATAGCATAATCAATAAAATATACAAAAGAAAAAAGAAAATATTCTTCTATTCTGCCTTAAATATTTTTAATAGTAAGGATCTCATTTTCCTATAAATTCCAAATTTATCTACAGAAAAGATGAGCAAGTACACATGCACACATGTTATGTATCTTCACTTATAAATCTGTATACACATCTCTAAGTTCATAGGCACAATACTGAGCCATGGGAGTACTCGACTCTGTTTCAAAGCCCTAGACCCTGAGTTTTGGCCGCCAAAAATGACAAGAAAATCTGAGACAAATATGAGGATCTAAGAAAGTAAATAAAAGGGTTTTGCTTTTCTATAATGAGTGCTGGACTTTTAATTTCTAGCCCTCTCTCCAACACACAGACACGACACACACATCTTGCACATTCACACACGTGTTCACTCAAAAACATTTAAACATGTTATAAAAGAGTTTAGAAAAGTTCACGGGGGCTTCATAGTCCGTTTTGTATTGTTTCAGTTCCTTTAACGTACATCCCCACAATCCCTGTCCCTCCTCAATCTATGGCTAGGTGCTGCCGCAGACTGAATACCAGGCTAGACGGTCCTGTAGCCCCTCAGCATGGCCCTTCTGCTACTTCAGTATCATTTTGTGGTAGGAATGTATGTGGAGTTTAGAAGGCCAATATAAACGGAATTCCATCTCCCATAACTGCTTTTGAGTGTGCACATTTATTTTTGGCGGGTGTGAAAGGGAAGAGAATCTGATGTCCTTTCAATTTTTAATGCCAGAACTCAGTTACGAAAGCCTCTCAAGAGCCCGGCTTTGCTTACTCTTCCCTTCTCTTTGCCCAGTCCTCTCCTTTCCTGGTCCTCACCTTTCCCGGTCCTCTCCTTTCCCGGTCCTCACCTTTCCCGGTCCTCTCCTTTCCCGGTCCTCTCCTTTCCCGGTCCTCACCTTTCCCGGTCCTCTCCTTTCCCGGTCCTCTCCTTTCCCGGTCCTCTCCTTTCCCGGTCCTCTCCTTTCCCGGTCCTCACCTTTCCCGGTCCTCTCCTTTCCCGGTCCTCACCTTTCCCAGTCATCACCTTTCCCAGTCCTCTCCTTTCCCTGGCTTATTTTTAGGCAAAGCTAGCCAGGAATTACAGATGGCTATCAAGATTATAATAATTCATTTATCTCTTTTTATATTTCATTAATTTCATTTCTTTTTTTTACACATATAGCATTTTAGGAGTGAGACTAAAACCCCACCAACTTAGAACCGAAAGATGGAAGAAGAGTCTAATGGATCTGTTTGCCTGCTACTAAAGACACTCATTTAGTGAAACTAGGTAGATGGGTTGCCAGATCCCAATAATAGATTATTCCTCATCACAAGAAAAGAAATTTTAAAGATAAGTGAGCAAAAACAACCAACAAAAAGGGCGAAGAGCTACATCCTCAAGTGCAAACCAGGGAAGCCTAGGTACTCAAAAAGCCCACATCGACGGATTTGGATTGTCATATGAGAAATATTAAGGAGAAAGGACATTCTAGCCTGGTGATCTTGTCACTCTGCGGGCAAGGGAGCCGCCCGGTTGTCCCCTAAGCAAGATGACTGTACAGGGTTACGCAGGCTGTCCCCACCTGAGGATGCCCAGCCCAGCGTGCTAGAGGTGAATGAAGTCCAGCCTGCCTGCCACTCACCAAGGGCCAGGCTGGGTGCCCCGCAGAGGGCTGTGTCCACCTGACGGAAGCAGAGTCTTTTTTTTTTTATTATGTACAAGGTTTGAAGTCATGGGCCCATGGGACTGTGTCTGCCCAGAGAGGACCTTGTAGGGCAGCAGAAAATGCCACCCCAGAATATGCCGCTTTAGCAGAAGGCTAATTTGGAGCTGAAAGCAATTGAGAAGAGGCACGTTCAAGAAAAGCGTTCTGCCTTCTCCTCATTTGCCTAAGAGCAGGACATAATTTACAAAGGTGCCCCCGCCCCAACAGATGGGACAGAAGTTAGCTACTGGGGACAATTTTATCAGCCTGGAGATGGCAACAGCAGAATCGATATAACGAACCTTACCAATTAGCGCTTATCTTTCATAACTATCCCCTTATATTTGTCTTTCAACTATGTGCTGCCCCTAGAAACTCAGAGTCTTTTTACTTTGTCTTCTTCCGTGAACATTTATAGTTCCTTTGCTAAGATGCTATGTAAGTCCAAGTTCTAAACGCCTCTTGGAGTTACTCATGTCTGGGGACTCCCATGTGTAAGCACAGTGCACGTGTTAATAAACTTCTGTTTGTTTTTATTTGTTGATGTCTTTTGTTGGTCTAATTTATAGGGCCCCAGAGAGAGAACCTAGGAGGGTAATAGGAAAAAGAGGTTTTGTCCTCCCCTACACCACCTATCCCTCCTTCTCCAAGAGCAGATCTGTCCCAAGGTTTAGAAAGCCAGTAACCCCATTAAGAGGTAAACAGTAGAAGACATCAAAAAGGAAAGGAGGAGGATTAGGATACTATCTTTGTGCCCTCTCTCAGTAATGGGATACCAATGGTCAGGAGGCGAGGCTAAGGTGACCAGAGCCACATTCTTGAGCATGCAATGTGCGCAGTCCCCAAGGGCCCCACACTAGTTTTAGTGTTTAGCTTGTACTATCTTATGATTCTTAATTTTTGAACAAGAGGCACCGTATTTTCATTTTCACCAGATCCACGAATTATGTCACTATTCCTTAAGGTGAAGGTGGCACAGCACAGTGCTGAGAAGTTAGAAACTGCTCCATGCTGCACAGAATTCGATATGCAATTCTGGACAGGGGAGTGAAGGAAGAAAATGGCCTCAAGAAGCTACTGACCAGGCCACCTGTAACCCAAGAACGGATGATGATAGAGCACCCAGGGCCTGTTATGGAAAAGGGGAGGTTTTCAGGTTGTACTGCTAGGGGTGAGGAGCTTAGGATGGTTACCTTTGTAATCCAATCACTCCTCCTGTAACTCTGAGTGTATTGTGAGGATTTGAGTCCCTCAGTGAATTACTCTCCATCTAATAACTCAGGAACTCCATGGTGGTCCTTTCGATTGTCACCAGCCCCTGATGATTACTGGCAGGCTGCCCGGACACGACAGCAGGAGAGGAGCAGCAAAGAGAAATTTCTTCACTGGTTGGTTTGGTCACTGACACTTTTGCTCCCTTCTTTAGTTAGTAATGTGAAAAATTAGGATTTGATTGTCATATTTGTTTGCCCTCCTAGCTCCTTCTGTTTACCTTTCAGAATGATTGCTCTTCTCTTTGACTTCTTATTAACCATGTGCAATGTTACTGAAGCTAATTTTTGATAGGAAAAATTCAGGACACTTCATTAAGATTGTATGTATTCCCCACGACCCCCCCACCCACAACTATTTCAGCAATTAAACAACTGACTAGAGTGAAGTATACCCTCATTGTGAAAATAAAAATCTTCCTGAAATTTCAAATTGATAGCAGAAATGAGGTTTTAAAGCTCAGCCTACTATTATCTCTAGGTAATAGAATTAGAGGTAATTTTATTATTTATAGCCTTATTTTTTCAAAATGTTTTATAATGATATTTTACCTTTATGATTAGAAAAAAATAAAAAATATTTCAAAAGATGTAACCTGAGTAAAAGCTTTTTCCACATGCTTTAGAAACATCCTTTTTCCTTAATTTTGTTTTTTTTTAAAGATTTTATTATTTATTTTTAGACAGAGGGGAAGGGAGGGAGAAAGAGAGGGAGAGAAACATCAATGTGTGGTTGCCTCTCATGTGCTCCCTACTGGGGACCTGGCCTGCAACCCAGGCATGTGCCCTGACTGGGAATCGAACCGTCAATCCTTTGGTTTGCAGGCCAGTGCTCAATCCACTGAGCCACACCAGCCACGGCAGGAACATCTTTTTCCATATAAACTGTTGATATACTAATTAGAAATCATTTTTACGTGTTCATTAAAGCTAATTTCTTAAGGACTTGTACTTGGCAATACTTTGCAATCTTAGCTCAAATTGCCATTATTTTTTCTTTTTTAAAGCCTTAAGAATGGCACCAAATTTCTCACATTTTGGCTTTGAAGAACACGGGAATAAAAAGTAAAAATCACTCATAATTCAATCAATTAAAAATCATATAAAATAAAAAGTGAATTATCTCTCAGCCCCCTCAGTTTTCCTACACATAAATAGAGTTATCTACAAATATACTCTTTCTTAAATGAAAGGGCAATTATAATATTTGTTTTTCACATAAAAGTATATCGCATACATCTTCACTGGGAAGTACATATATATGTATCTTATCCTTTTTTATGACAGTCTGAACAATGATTTATTTATCCAGGTTTCTTATTGCTGAGTAATAGATTGCTTCCAATTTCTTGCTGTTGCAAACATGACTTCAGTCAGGATCTTTTGTACATGTCTTTTTTATATAATGCTATCATATCACTATTGCAAAATTCTTAAGAGTACTCTCTTCAATTAAAGAAGATAGACATTTCAAATCTTAATAAGTGTAATCAAATTAGCTTCTTAAAAGTTTATCAATTACACTCTCAGAGCATATAAATATCCTATTTTCCACATCCTTTATTGCACTTAACATTATCAATTTTTTCAATCATTCTTAATCTGATTCTAGGAAAAAAATGTTTCATTCACATCTCCAAACCATCTTTCCACATTTTTTTTTGCCATTTGTGACACTTCTATAAATGTGTTCAGATCCACTGTCTATGTTTCTACTGACTGGTGTTCTCTTGTTCACCTCTTATATATTCACTGCTCAGTCCCTCCCACTGATGTTACTAGAAATCACTCCTTCAAAATGTCCAATGCTGAGTTTGCCCTTAGTTTGAGGGAACAGCATCATCTGACACGCCAGCTTTATTAATTAATGTAAGCTTTCAATGTTTTCACACCTTAGCACAAAGAAACAAGACATTTATTCACTACTAATGACCAAAAGTCTAAAGCTGTAGCAGTACTCTGGAATGCCCAAATACCAAGAGAGATGACTTAATGGAAATCACCACACCACAGCAAACACAGCCATGAAGTTATTTTCTTTGCTTGAATAATTTCATGTGTACACACAGCAATAAGATCACAGCACACCTCATCACACTGTGAGCAGCGTTAAAGAGACAGAGCCATTAATTCTCAAAAGAAAAATTTAAAATAAGTGCATAGAAGACTCTCATCATTCTCTGTAAAATTATCTGGACATAAAGAAAGCTAAAATAAGATGTACAAAAAGTGAAAAGAGTTTGGCGAGAATGGTGAGTTTGAGGGATATTTCTTTAAATTAAATCTTTTTTAAAAAAAGTAAATTTTAATTTTGAAATTAGAGAGTAGTAATGGTTGCATAACTCCATGAATATACTAAAGCACAGAATCCTACACTTTAAAATGATAATTTTATGATATGAATATTATATCTCAATAAGGTTGTTATTTTTATAAAAGTAAAAATTTTAAGTTAAAGTATTACACTGTGGGCACAGGAAGTAAATGGGAACTGTGCTCAATTTTGCTGTGAACCTAAAACTGCTCTAAAAAATAAAGTGTATTTAAAAAAAAACCCAAAACTATAGTTCATTGTTGTTAATTTTCTGTGAATTTTATGTTGAAAATTCTGGAAGGAGTAGAATACACAAAAGCTACAGTGAGGCAAGCCCTTGTTCTTAGCATCAATATCTGATGGGCAATTGAAAGTGGTTTCTTAAAGTACCAGTGAAACGAGTGTCAGCATATTCAAAACTTCTGGGTGATTTTTTACTCTGGAACAACTTACAGACACCGTGCAGGGCGATCTACGCTCCCACTCTGCTTATTAGAATGAACGGTGTTAACACTGGAAGAGAAATATCCATTCCTTGTCTTTCTCTTCTGGTTTGGCTCTGGGGTCCCAGTGGATAATTAATGAAAATTTCATTGTGTAGAACTATTCCATAGAAAAAAAATTGTCCTAGGTTAATTAGAAAGTCACAGAGAATAAATGAGCTCCATTCCTCACTAGCGTAATGTGACGGGAGAGAGTGGTCTGGGGTTGGCTGTTCTTTCAGAGCCCTCTGTTTAAGTGCTAAGCCGAAAAGAAAGGAGGACTTGCAGCAAATATTGCATCAACATGCTAACAAGAAGCCAGAGCAACATCAAGGTGTTAAGTAAAACTCTTTCATTATAATGGATTGGGTAAAAATAGGCTTCTGAATGTTGAGGAGTTTTTTTAGGAAGTGAGACTTAAATCACACCAATATTGTTAGACTTCAAAGGAAAGGCATAAAGAAATGTCGGGGTCTCTCTAATCAAGTGTGCTGCTCGCACCTAAATCAGTGTACTGCTAAAAGCATAAAAAAGACCTAAACAATATTTGTGCCAAAATTTCAGCATTTCTTTGACTTTCAGTTTGCTACCTCGATGGTAGTTTTTGGGGCTATTTCTCATTCAAGGGACTGCTTTTTCAGGTCA
This sequence comes from Mormoops blainvillei, assembly GCA_004026545.1. Taxonomy (NCBI): domain Eukaryota; kingdom Metazoa; phylum Chordata; class Mammalia; order Chiroptera; family Mormoopidae; genus Mormoops; species Mormoops blainvillei. The sequence continues at coordinate 77,069 of PVJD01001843.1, forward strand.
TCTTCCCTTAACAGTGTAACTTAGGGGGAGTATCTGCACCTGGAGACAAATGTCTTTAGGATTTTTCATGTGTGTGATACCTCAAGCTGTGGGGACCGACCTTCCCGGAATGCCACTCTGCTCTCATAAAGCTGAGGAGCTTACCAAACACAAACAAAAACCCAGAAGCTGATAAAATACAAGCGGATCCATTTGAAAGAAAAACATAGGAAACTTTTAACTGAACCAGAACAATCAGGTTCAGGCTGCTCAGGCTATACTAAATTTGAATTAACAATTACCGAGTCAAAAACCGGTACCCTAATGTTAGTACTTTGGTCTCATTTTAAAGTATATTATTTTTTTGTACGCCATTTATTTTCCCCTTCAACATTAAGGGCGCAAATCTATTCTGCCTATTTTTTTTAAAGTCAGCACTGGGGAAGGGACAAATTGTCTTTTCTATCCCGTGGATACTAAAAGAACATGGCTCAAAGGAAAACAATGCTTGTGAAGGAATAGTACAGCACAGTGCCTGGCCCTGTAGATAAAAAACTCTCATAAGCAGAGAACAATGCTTATGATTGTTTTATGTGGCTACTTCTTCACAGGTACTAAGCAGTTCCGCTCGCCCTCCCTTCTTCCTTCCTTTCCTTCCTCCCTTCCTTCCTATTTCCAGTCTCACTACTAGCCCCTAGCCCCTCTGAGAAACAGATACATAGAAATCTCTTGCTGTATTACAGGAGAGTAGGAATGAGATCACTAAGGATCCGTTCCTTCCCCGATTAAATACTAGAGTCAACTTCTACCATCAAAGACCTATGATAACTCAAATTTCCTTGGGAGAAAGGGGTCAATGGGCTGCAAAATTTCTCATGCCTCAAATGAATGACAGTTTAAAATATATGGTAGGTGTTCTGCTATTATATGTATGGTAGTATGTATATATTATTTTCCTAACCCAAAATGAAATCTGGGTTTATTTGGGATTTAGATAAGAGAAGCTTTGAGGAACCAACTCCTCTATACCCCAAACAACAAATAACAGTAGAACTGTGTAGATGATCACAGAGCAACATAAAATTGTGATTTCCAATAAGGAATGACAAAAAATAATGTAGTCAAGGGAATCATCTAAACAAGGGAAATAAAATGTATTTCTTTAAAAAATTCAACCTACACAATAAGGAAACAAGGAGAGCTAATAGACTTTGTAACCTCCCTAGAGACATAGTAAAAGCTTCACAGTATGAGTCACATAAATTATTGGCTGAGGGTGTGTGTTGGTGAGCTGTGGGCGGGGGGGAGGAAGAGAAGTTTATTAAGAGCATAGTGCAAATGTCTTCCAAAGCTCTCATTTGCCCTAATTTTGATATGTACTTTCCAAAAGAGAAAAGTGTGTAACACCCAAATAAGTTAATTTCAAGCTACTATTTTATTTTTCCTTTTTATTGAATTTATTGCGATGACACTGGTTAACAATATTATAGAGGTGCAGGTGCACAATTCCACAACACATCGTGTGTACACTGTACTGTGTGTTCACCACCCCACCTATGGCTTTTTTTAAAGGGAGGGAAACTGCTCTGCCTAGAATAAAACAAAAGCATATGACACCCAGGAAACTGACCAGCAAGAATGAACCAATATACACCTATCATTTCACCTCTGACAAGAAAGTGGGGTAAATCCAATCAGTTCCCCTGTAATTCATGTGAAGGAATTTTGAAAAAAAAAATTGAAATGGAAGTTTAAAATCAAAATGTTCTGATCAGTAATGATAAACACAGATGTAATTTACGGCTCATTTAATGCACTATGTTTTGATAATTCTCACTTATATGATATTATTCAAGGATGAGGCTAACTAAATGTTATCCCTACCAGTATCAAAATTTTTAAAAACAAAAAAGCATTTTATTTATTCTTGCATTATTATTACTTATTGATCCAAACGGCATTTTTACTGTCTACACTATCATGGATGTTCCCATCCCTCCCACGCTTGCTCACCTCCCCTTTCCGTACTGGATTACAGAGTGAACAGAATGTAAACTGTTCTCGATGTTTCAGGATTATTACTATGAAGCTTAGATGCAATAAAATGGTATCTTGAGGGCAAAATGAAGTAGATAGGATAGTCCATCGCAATGAAAGTCCATCCCTTCTGCCTTAACACCTGTTTGTGCCTATTTTAAAGTAAGTATTCTGAGGGGGCCGTGGGGAGACCTGGGCCCATTTCCGAGGCCACCCAGCCTCAGACGTGCATGCGCACTTCACCCTCATCTGGTCTGACCACGCCCTGCCTTCGCCACACGGCACCACCAACAGCCTTTCCCCACATCACTGACCTTTCCATAAAACAAAATAAAATAAAACAAAAATAATAAATAAATAAAATAAGTATTCTGCCTCCTTTTTTCACATTTTCAACTGTAACTTCTTATTTGATTGGTGAGTCTGATTCTCACAACTCCTCCCTAATTTAGCACAGGTTTATTGTGCCTGTGAAATAAGAAATCGGATAATCAAGCCTGAGAGAATTATTTGTATACAGAGAATCTCCAAGTGCAGAGGGAAAGCCTAACATGCTCCCCCCACCCCGCCCCCTTGCCGATAGAGGACGAATGGCGTCTGTTCTAGTGGCCCCTGCTTGCTTCGATTACTTCTGGATGCCTTTGCTGCACCCAGAGAGTGGAAGTTAATGCACAAGTTATTTATGGTTAAACCCAGGTATTTCTGTACACTACAAACAACAGGGAAAAGACGGCTTCTGTCTCTTTAATGTGCAACTCAGAGTTTGTACCGTACCTGCAACATCAGCACTCAGAGCCTCGTTATGGACATTCTGTGTAAGTTTAATTTCCTCCATGGCCATGGTTTTGTTAAATGTTACTGAAATAAAAAGCACAGCATGCAATCTATGAGCACAAAGCTTATGAGAATGGTGGGGGGGAGTACGCCACACTTACATGATCAATTCTGCCCTACATCTTCCACTTCAGTAAAAGAAAGTACTTTATCTTTCAGCATGTTGATGCGTATAATATGTCATAAAATGGAAGAGATGGAGGAAACAAAGTGGTACCTGTAATAAAACACTGAAATTATGATTACATTTTACAGTCTATAAAAACTGCACATTCACTGAATTACAGCCTCCATCAAAATTGCTGACCCCTGCACTGGAGAGAAATTGACTGTATTCCTCACACCTGAAAAGGAAAGGCAGGATTAGCTCAGTATTAGCAGAGTCAAGGTTTATACTGGATGGAACTGCAGAATTCCCAAACTGTGAATAAGAAAAATGTATCTTGCCCGACTGACAACCCTCTCGCATCTCAACTCTTCTGTTCAAAACACTCTCAAATATCCAAAGATCTGTATTCTGTTATTACAATCTGATTTTTCATAATATTTAGGATAGCATAATAGGTTCATATCATCATAATCAGAATTCTTTTTTCCCTGCATTACTTTTCAAGTAATTCTAAATTCTGTTCAGCTATTTATTCTCAGAGCGGTTTTTTATTAGAGAAAGAATCTCCTGCATTGACAAGCTAAGGCAAAAATAATTTTTGAAACATTCAATTTATATAAGGTCAATTTTTATCCTCCTGTTTTCCCAGGTATAACACATTTCCATTTCAAGTTCTGTTTCTTCAGAAAAATTAAATTCTATGTGGTTTCTAGCTTATGCCCAGAGGTTCCTTTGTCATCTGTCTTCCTACTCAGTATAATCATCTAGGTTGTCTTAATACCACCATGTCATTATTTTTAGCCTTTTTATTTTTTTTCAAATTACATTTTTGAAGCATTCACTTCTCTGCATTTCTGTAAATTTTCAAGTTTTTATCTTTGTAATTTGTATAGTTTTTATCAGCTATACAACATCTTGCCATGAAATATTTATGTATTTTTTCCCTATATATTTATAGCCACATGTTGAATATGCTCCCCTCTGTGCCTGGAAACACCCATATTCTGCCACAGTGGCTGCATTTAGTAAACTACATATCCTCCCTACTTCTGCATCACAGAATGAAATATTTCCTTAAACTCAAAATCGTTTTCATGACCGGTTCCTTTCCAAGGTCTTATCCTTGGAATCTCATCACTCACAAAACATCTCAAATAGAAAGATGAAAATGAATAATTTTCTTATACCTTTTATCAGCCTTATAACAAAAAGTATTTTTCTTTAAAAATCCCTAAATTTATTACTTCCATCCTTTTTTAAAAAAGATTTTATTTATTTATCTTTAGAGAGAGGGAAAGGGAGGGAGAAAGGGAGAGAAACATCAACGCGTGGTTGCCTCCTGTGCGTCCCCCACTGGGGACCCAGCCAGCAACCCAGGTATGCGCCCTGACCAGGAATCGAACCGGCAACACTTGGGTTCATGGGCCAGCACTCAATCCACTGAGCCATGCCAGCCAGGGCCCATCCTTCTTTTAATGTTAGTAAATTTACTGCTATGACAATTAACACAGTCTCAACACAAATGTTGTCTCTGCATTTAGACTTGGCCAGATCTATCCAAGAGGTTCAAACCACTGGTGGAGGTCAATCAACTTTCAGAGAACTATCCCTTTTCCCCCATGTTTTCACTTTTCATTTTGAAACATAAGCTATAATATTAACAGATCCTGTTCAATTTTGATTCCTTTTATGTGTCTCTTAGCTGCTTCCCTAGTTTAATTACTCCATTAGCAGTAACCTGAAATTCCATTATTACTGAAGAACTGGAGCTTTTGAAGCTTCACTACTCTTTTTTTAATTTGTTACCACTGTCATATTGCTGTGAATGTCACAATATTACTCCTGAATGCGACTCCCTGGAACTGATTTACGAATGTCCTTTATTAGACTGGCCTGAAATCAGTTACACATTTTCTATTACCAGATCCACTGCCACTGTATTCTGCAAAGTACTGCCTGAAAATTTGTCTGTTATAATTTATCCATCTGATCATGGACCATTAGCAAGGAGTTGGAAAAATATGATATATCAACAGAGTTCATTGTACATGGGAATGTGCTTCTAATCATTTTAGGCCTATCCACATTGACTTTTACAGTGCTTATATTGGTACATTTTTCCATTTAATCCAAGTCATCAACTACTTATTGTGTGCCCAGAAAGTCCAGCGTAAGTCATAATCTCTCCTCAGCAAATTTATCATCTCAACAGATGCAGGAAAGAATATAAAAAAACAGAAATTCTTCTTCTTGATTTTCTAAATAAAACATAGTAGCCTATAAACATTCTTGATTTAGGATTTGCCAGTCTGATTATTTGCAAATGATTCCCTGAGATTATGTATACAATAGCATACAATAGCAGGCAGACAAGAAGTAGCAATTTGCAATTTAGTTGAAGAATGATTCTCATTACTTGAAATGAACATCTGAATCTCAATATACTTTTGTTCTCTACTCATAGTACATATAGCTTGGGGGTTTTTTTGTTTTTTGTTTTTTTGGTAGAAAATTATATGATGTAGTGAGTTAAATGAATGATTTGGGAATGAAGAAAATATTGAGCCCTTTGAATTCAATAATCTACTTCATACCACACTTCTTAATCTTTCTTTTCTCATATACCTCCTCTCTTGTCAGTTTCTTTTAAATAGTTTCCTCCAAATGAGTCCGTGCTGTGATGTGCAGGAAGGGACTCGCTCTGCAATCATTCTACGTGGTAGTCAATGAACATGATGGCAACATGCCAAACTACATCCTACGGCTGGGGACTCCATGATTACTCAGACGTTGTCCCTGCCCTGGAGGAACTCACAGTTTTCTGAGATACTGTTATCTGTCTGGTGAAGGGAGGCTGATACTATTAATCTTATACCACTCCTCGTTAATGTCTGATACCATAATTTTCCATAGAATTTCAAAGATCTTTTATGCTTAAAGTTTGTAAGTTCACTTTTTTTTTTTTTGAGACTGGCAAAATGTCTTCTCACTCTACTTATTTGAAATCAAATATCTTCCTTAGATTCCTTGGTTTCCTCTGCATAGGACAACATTTACATTTTGAATTTTTCCCAAAGTCTTTTAAAACATGACACCGGTTAGATTGTAAGGCATTTTTCTATCCCTCGGTCAGCTTTCTCCTCTTGTTCATTTCTCTAGTCTTCCACATAGTCAATCTCTTCCCACATGTCTTCACCACATTATTAACCTCCTCATATTGAACTTTGTTTCTATTTTAACACTTGTCTCTTCCTCACAGACTCCACTGCTGGAGAATGCTGTTGAAGTCTATGGGTCAGCGAGCATTGCATGGAGAGAAGTAAGACTGCCAGCACAGCACGCCTCCTTGAACAAAGAGTAAAAACTCATTACAAAATGATGAGTTTGCTCCTCTTTCAATGTATAGTAGGTTTACATTTATGTAGATTTTAACAGGTCTTGAAAAACTCAGGAAAAAAAAATCCTACGGGGCACTTGCGTCATATGATTTGATCGATGTATTGTGTTAAACAAGACTGTACATCCGAGGCTGTGAGGGAAGCAAGGTTAAAACAGATGCGTGGGCAGGAAGGCCCTTAGTGGTCGTTACTGTTAGGACTGCTGAGGTCACCATAAAAAAGTTCACAGTTATCCATGGTTGTTTATCAGACGTGAATTTGTTTTGCCTCACAAATCAGACTTATCTGCCCTTAGAAATAATGTTTTCGGTGGGGGTTGTGGTGTTCCACCCAGATGTCCATTGAGGAGCGAAGGGCTTCTTTCCCTGACTGCTGAGGAGCACATGTCCTGGGGTAGGAGGGACACTGCCGACCCTCCTCCCCCAGAGTTGGCCCCTTTCTAATCCCCAGAAACTGTGACTACATTACCATCCATGGCGAAAGGACTTTGCAGATTTGATTACATTAAGAATGCTGAGTTGGGAAGATTTTCCTGGATTTTCAAGGTAGACCCAATGCATTCACAACCATCCCTTAAAAGGGAAGTATGAATGTCAGGAATCAGAGGAGGAGATGCAATGACAGAAGCAGAGGTCAGGGAAAGGCAGGGAGATTAGAAAGTGATACATTGCTGGCTTTGAAGATGGAGGAAGGGGCCACAAGCCGAGGAAAGCCGTGGCCTCCAGGAGCTGGAGAGGGCAAAGGAAGGGATTCTCACCTCAGTTATCTAGAAGGAACGCAGCCCTGCTGCCTCATTTTAGACTTCTAGCCTCCAGAACTATAAAATAATACACTTGTGTTGTTTTGAGCCACTAACTTTGTGGTAATTTGTTATAGTAGCAAACAGAAGACTAATATTCATCCTGAAAAAAATTATCCAGGTTTCTGTGGTCAAACAATTCTGGGAAGCATTATTCACTACATTGCCTTCTCAATGACTACAGTTTGAGAAGTCCTATAGCAAAGAATCCCGTTTAACTTTTTTTAAACCAGACCATCGATATTTAAAGCACTATCTTTTAACATTCCTCAGAATTACTGTTCATGGAACCTATGTTAGGAAATAATGGCTTAAGGATTTATGTTACGGATGTCAGAGGATGAATTATGAAAGAGTTGGCATTTGAATTTATCCTTTATGAACAACTAGGCTACTGATGGGAAGAGACAGAGAGAGAAGAGAGGGAGGGCAGTCTGAAATCGTAGCATCAGGATGACTAGCCTTATCTATTAAGGCACTACCCACTCAAGAACTAAGTTTCCCCAGGATTCTAAATTGGGGTTCCAGCTGTAGAAAATTATTAAGTCCCACAAAAACACCAATATTCACCACAAATAAAAACAAAATGATACACAGGTGCTTTTGAAATATGTAAGTATAGATAACCAAATGCTTAATATACAATTTAACTTTAGCTTTAAATGCTCCTTTTGGGGGTATTCTTCAGCATGGAAAGGACTTGCTAAGGTGTTTTTTCCTTTTCCTGGTAAATTTTCCAGTGGTAAGTATAGCTTTCTTCATTGTTCCTTGGACCTCTGAGCTTCAGTTCAGAAACAGTCATCTATTTTAAAAAGTTTCAATGCCAATTCTATGTGCATGGCTGAACCAAAAGACTTGGCTCCAATAGGAAACGGTAGGGGAGCTGTGCTGCCGTTGACTTCCTGTTTGGTGTCAACTGAGCCTCCGGGGGAGCAGAAACCACCTCACTGTTTGCAGCCCAGGCTCCGGAGCGGTGCCTTCTCTGTGGGAGGCATTCATTGGATGCTTGTTGAAATGATAATAGAACCATGGACGTGGATGGGATTTGGGTAGGTGGCCCCAGAATGTGCCGTGCTGGCATGTGGATTATTTCTAGCTGAAGACAATTAAGGCCTAGTAGACTCAAGAGGAGCTTTTTACCTTCCCTGTAACTGTCTAAAAAAAATTAGATAGGGGGCCTATATCAGGAAGAGAGCTATTATCAGAGAAAACTTGTTATAGCAAAAAGGTTTATCTGCATGGCAAATAAAGAACAAACACTTGTTTACCAAACATTTGCTCTTCCCGTCCTCCTGTGAGCCATTTTCCTCCCTTTCGAAGTCCTACACCCCAGCCTCCTTCCCCTGAGCACAGGGTGGTCTATGAGCCTCCACTGTCTGACTGTCTGTGATCCTTTTCTGTCTCTGAGGGGCTCCTGTATGTGTAAAATTAAATTTGCTTTTCTACTGTTAATCTGTTTTATGTCAATTAAATTCTTAGGTCAATCAAAGAACCTAGAAGAAAAAAAAGGAAAAGTGTTCCTCCCTTCCAAAGTGAAATCTTGGCTCCTTTTGAGTCAACTTAGAAAAGGAAACACATTTTTTTCCTACTTATTTCAATAAGGAAAAGGAAGATTAGAATAGGTGGCATTTTAGGGGTAAGGAATTCAGTAGAATTTTTTAGTGTGGGAGGGGCTGTTAGCCCTAAGAAGGAACAAGGCTGTGGTTTTCTGGAAGACATGTCTACACTGCCCCCGGGCTTGATCTAAAGCTACTGGCGAATCAAACAGTTATTTCCCGACATTTCATTAATGAAAAAAAGGGCTGGATTCAGAGGATCGAGGGGTTCCTCCCTAAAAACATTCACGTGGTTGTGACCTCTGGAGATTGTGCGCCCCCCTTGCTTGTCTGGCGAACACCTTCTCATCTTTCAGGGCAGCTCAGATGACACCCCTGGGAGGCCCTGAGGCTCCCTTTGGCAGTTGTTTACTCTACCCTTTGTGGTTCCTGGGCACTCTGTGTAAAACTCTCTCAAATATCACTAATCGCATTTTATCCGGTTATCTGTTTACATATCTGAATTCAATTCAATAAAGTTCTGCTGGGGCAACGCTAGATCCAATGGCTCAAAGGCAGGAAGGACTCTGGCCTTTAGAAGCTGCTTCCTATCTGGGAGACAGACAAGTACACAACTACGATTCTCTGTAATAGCAGGAGAACACAATGCAGGGGACAGAAACAGGAAGAAGGGAATGACCGTGAACTCCTGGATGGCAGGGTCTTGTTGCATATCCTTAACGCTTGGCCAGGTGACTGGCACAGAACAAGTTCCCTACGTGTTAATGGAGAAAGGGAGGGATGAGAGAAGGAAGGAGGGAGGGAAGGAGGGAGGGAGAGAAAGGGGGCAAAGGAATCAACAAAAACATTTCCCATTTCACCTCCTTTACCCTCTTCTAAGTTGTCAAACCAATTAATTATGCTGAAGGTGCTATTTTCAGGCTCCTGGAAGATGTGTTTTGGAGCAGTGAGTTGATGATTAAGTCACACCTAGCACATAATACAGTAGCTGATAATCATCATTTGAAGGAGTCAAGCCATAATCTGCCTTGTATTTAACTGTCCCACAGCACATGTTACAACCCTTCATTGGGGGTCTAAAGAGACAGAGGCTGCACTGGCTGAGACCACAAGCACTGCATCAGTTTAATTCTTGGGTTTTGCATTATTAGACCAGCAGGCTCTTTTGCTCCTGCAAAAGGATTTAACTAGAATTTTGGTCCCCTCCGAACCTTGTTTGCCATCCAGTTCCCTATTTCTCTGCCAGCTTCATCTGTGCAACTCATCTTGGGTTACGTCTGGCAGATGGAGAGAGGAATCTCATTTCAAGCCTCTGCTGTCCGCATCCCAGAGCCCTCCCTGCGTAGCCTCTATTTCACCGGGCAGAGAAGAGAAGAGGGGGGACGATCAGCCTCCCCAAGAGATGAGAGTGTAAAGTATTTCTCAAATTTTCATCTTCAACGGCTGGTATCATTTAACTCCCTGGGGGTGGGGGGGGAGACTATGCTTTGTTGCTTAGGCTAGCAATATAATCTCTAGCTCTCCCAATGCCAAAATATCAATTACAGGTTCATTTGGATGATGGGATAAACTGGTGTTCAGACCTCTAGACAATGACATAAATTAGAGGTGGGGGGAGAAGGTGCTGGAGGAGGTTGAGTCGCAGGATAGAGATGAAACTAGGTAAAGTTGGAGTCTTCATATCCTTGCAGACTAAGTAGCTCATTTCTAATCTGCTATTTGCCTTATGAAGAGAACTCCCCAACCCCCAGCAACAAACCTGAAGCAGGTATTCCTGAAGAGGTTTTCCTCTTAGAGGTTGTAAACAGAGATGTTAACACTCCCATAGCACCCCAGCTCTCCCAGGGTAACCAGAAGAGGAGACTGAAAACATAAATGACCTATAATTAAAAAGAAGTACCTCACCAAACACAGGGCGTCATATAGTGTTTGATTACACTTCTATGAAATAGCTAGAACAGGTAAATCCATAGAGACAGAAAGCAGATTAGCAGTTGCCTGCATAGTTGAGGGGGAGGAGAAATGAAGAGTAACTGCTTAATGGGTGTTGTTTTATTTTGGGGTGATGAAAATGTTTTGGGATAAAATAGAGGTGGTGGTTGTACAACATAATGAACGTACTAAACACCAATGAATTGTTCGCCTCTATAATGGTTAATTTTATGCTATGTGAATTTCACCCAAACAAAAAAATTAATAAATATTTTATAATAAAATGTTTTCTAACTAAAGGCCTCACTGTTTCTAATTGCTCAACAATCCACCACTACTGGGAAATAAGGAGGATTTTATTCCTATTCCATAATGATAAGAGGGATTAAATAGATTCCTAAGTTCCAATATTTGTCACTGTTTGGCCTTTCCTGTGAAAAGCCTAGTCTTTTCCCAGAATGTCTGTAGCGCCAAAGTAATTCCAACCAGTGACCCCTGACTTGCTTGGCTGTTCGCAGTCAGCAGCGGCAGCAACTGTCTATCTGCAGTTGCAAAGTGCCGGCTGCATGATCAAAAGTCGATGGGGTGCACCTGTGTTTATTAGACTACGGGCCCCCAGCAGACCCTTGGGATCCAGCCGAGTCCTGGGGAGCTGTGGTTACATCGGACAATGACTGGAGGTCATTTTAATTCAGTAGAAAAATAGAAAGACCTTTCTTTTTCCACACATGTTAAGAAACCAAAAGAAAAATCGATTTCGACAAAGAGTAGAAGAATCTTTGGAAGAGAGACAGCTTTTTTCTCCTTCCTTTTGATACTAAGAAAAACATATGCTTCAACACACAGGTCCAAAGCAGTCAGTTTTAAGTGGAAAGAGAAGCCCTAGAACTTAGGGGGAATAAAAACATATTGAGAACAGAGATTAAAAAAATAAGAAAAAAAGGAACCCTAAAAAGAAAATGTGAGACTATGTAACAACAACAAAAAATGACTAACAACCATATTTAGAGATACACTGTACAGTCAGGGCCAGGGACAAACAGGTCTTACAAACCCTCACCCAATTTTCAGAACCACTCAATCTGTCCCCCACAGTACTTCTTAACAGAGTTCTGATCTTCCCAGTTGTGGCCTAATAACATTTTTTTCCAACCATGGTTTTGTCTCATCTCCCAGACTTAAGGCTTGGCTTTCGGTGGTCGCTTTCCCTGCCTGAGATTTAGATGTTCCTGTGGGACTACAGCCTTCGGTGGCTGCGCAGCATTCAGCCTGGCCCAGGATGTCACGCGTCACTGTGACTCATGGAAAGCTTTTCCGTTACGTTTTAGTGTGTCCTTCCTTTTCTCAGGTGTATTCCGCAAGACTAAGCCTGAAATAAGGCTTTAGTGTTGACTTCAGGCTCACAAATGGTTAGACAAATTCCATGTTAAGAAGGAACTCTTACATATAATGAGAAAGCAAAACACATTCAATGTTTTCAAATCCCCTGTTTCCACTGGTATATTCCAACTGACACGGAGAGCCGTATTTTTTTTTTCCTATGTCGTGTGAGGGGAAAAAAAGAAAAAAGTGGTCCTGTCATAAAATGTCCACACACCACAGATACTGCAGTATTATTTTTCTGGAAAAGTTCTTAAAGGAGGGAAAAAGCATCCGTGTCCTATGTTTGTCATGCTGTGGGATGAAATACAAAATGGGGAGTGGGTTACGGAAGGGAAGTCTATTTCTCATTGATAGGAACGCTGAAATAGGGCAGCACATTTGAGCTATGTGTTCGGCAGTACGATAAGGACGGGGACTGCGATGTTGTACGTGTGCAAATTCCTGTCCCCTCCATCCTCATATCGCTGCCACAGTGGCGCGCGAGCAGCATGGTAACGGTGCTCTGACCTAGCTCCTCTGTTTACTGACTCTGACCTTGGGCATGTCATTTAAGCGTTCTGGGCCTATATCTCCACTTGAAAGATGGAACTAGTAACACTTATTGTTTATTGTTTAAGGTGGCTGTTATGGGTTGAGTTGTGGTCCCTCAAAAGATAAACTGAAGTGCAAACCCCCATTACCTACAGGGCTGTTGCAGATATAATAGTTAAAGTGAGCTCATACTAAAGTAGTGTGGGCCTTAATCCAATATGTCTGGTATCTTTATAAAAAGAGGGAAGATGGCCATGTGAAGACAAACACACAGGGATGATGCCATGTGACAAGAGAGGAAGAGATGGAGTGATGCAGCTGCAAACCAAGGAAAGCCAAGGATTGACGGCCACCACCAGAAGCCAGGAAGAGACGTGGAAGGGTTCCTCCCTACGTGTCTGAGGAGAGCATGGCCCTACCGCGACTGTGGACTTCGAGCCTGCATAACTGTAAGGCAATAAATTTCTGTTGTTTTAAGCCCCCCAGGTTGTGGTACTTTGTTACAGCTGCCATAGGACACTAACACAGTGGTTGTTTTGGAATTTATTTAGTGTGTGTGTGCTTGCATGTTTTAATTGCAGAGAAAACGGACTTAGAATAAACAAGGTAGATAAAAAGAAAAAACAAGGTAACTTTTCTTACATATCTAAAACAAGGAAATGACAACAGTTCCCCGAGAGCCAATACTGCCTCTCCAAACTCACCTCCTAAATCTTTCCCCGCCACTTAACCTGCTCCAGAGCACTAGTTTTCTGTCTCTACCTGCAACACCCCACCATGTTCCTTCCTTAGGGCTTTTGCATCAGCTTCTCCTTCTGCATGAAACGTGCCCAGGGCTAACCCTGACTTCCTGTCTTTCGTGGAGGAGGCCAACCCTGGCCTCTCCATTTAGAACTGCAGTTTGTACTCCTGCCCCGCCCAGTACCCCCAAATCCTCTTAGTCAGCTCTACTTTTTCCTTTTCCCATGTTCTTATTGGCTTCTAATGTCCTACTAATTTACTTGTTTCTCTATTACATGCATTATTTATGATCTGTCTCCCCTCCTTGCTAGAACATAGGCTCCGTGAAGGAACGAGCACCTAGGACAGTACCAGGTCGTAATATGTGCTCAGCAAGGATTTTTAAAAACCCACTCTTCATTTTTAATTAACCAATGCCTGCCATAACAACTAATAACAGGTATTTTCTTTCCTTTGATAATTCTTTTTTACTTCTCTCCTTTCCCCCAACTTCTAAATGTAGTTAGTAGATGTCTGCAGCCAAAAGAATGGTATGATGCTGTTCTCAGAGGGGAGGGAGGCAGGTGGGCAACAAGACAAAGTTCCCGCAGTCACAGTACCAAGCACTATGGTCCACACACGCCATGAGACACAAGGCCACTAACTACTCCACAGAATTTTACAACAGCAGAAAACAACGATAATTACATTTTTATTGTATTTTTCCCAGTACCATTGATCCCCCTCAGATACCCTCTTCCACCTTCACCTACTCCCCGCCCCAACATAAATTATATTTTTATATTATTCTCTCCCTTTTGCAACAAATTTTCATATGAAATTTTCCTTTATAGAGGAAAGAACTAGGACTCAGGGAATTTAAGTGACTTGTCCAAGTTTACTCAGCTGGCAGTAGAAGAGCTGGGAGTTAAATCTAGAATTAGAAGGTCAACAGTGACAAGGATCTTGAACTCGGTATTCAGTGAAGTGAGTGCTACTCGTTTCTAGAATCCCATTCAGTACAGGAAATGCCCTTCAGTATTTTCTCCATAAGCTACTTCCCACCCTCCCCATCCACGAAACAAATAACTTACCTACCTTAATAGCCACGTGTCCTTTCCTTGTTGGGTAGGTCTACACCAAAATTTTCTTCTTGTTAAAAGGAGAATTCACCTTCAGTGTGACAGAAAATGAGGTACATTTTGAGAAAAGCCTGGGAATCACGGCTCTTGTGAACTGTTGGGAAAAAAAAAAAACATCAAGAGTTATATCTCTTCAATCCTCCCTGGGAATGCCTTCAAAATGAATCTCTTTTCCATTCCTTGGCAGAAGTCAGTACAAAAGAGATTTTTGCTGAGGTTTCCAATTAAATTTAGTAATCTTAAACTTGCATTCCGTAGCCTAAATTTATTCTAGGGCCTTAATAACATTTATTATAAACTGTTTCCACTTTTGAAGGGACTGGCCATGGACACTGAGGCTCCCATCCTTTTTACACACAGAATTCGTATTCTTCACGGCAGTTTGGCTAAAATTCAAGGAGCCAGAAGACACAACTACAACCTAGCAGAAGTGATGGCAGTAATCATTAGATTATTTCTCCCTCCAGAGATAGCGAAAGTACCTTTTTATTCAAATACCAATCACAGAGTTAAGTAGGTTAATGGGCTCCCTCTGGGGAGGGCATGCATAGTACCTTCTAAACATGGCCAGAATGAAAACTGTGACCTAATGACTAGATTTTAACTGGAACAGAGGTGGAAATGTCTGGGCAACAACCTCAGATTCAAATATGCCCTTTGCAAAGCCGAGGAAAAGAAGACAACTTTCTGGGGCAACAATATAGGAAGAAATCACTTCTAATCTCAGAATGACAATGGCTGTCTGGTCCTTGTGGGGTGATCAGTGTGTGGATTTAGAGAAGGAGCCTCAGTTCTGGCTTTGAGAGAGTAGCATGTATCGGACCATCACCTTCCCACTGATCACAATTAGAAGAGCTGGATAAAAATTATTTAAAAAATCTATTTAAAGACATTGGAGAACTACCCAAGGCATGGAGAACTATCCACGAACGACCCAGGACATGAGAGGCCAAGATCTTAGTGAGAAGAGAAATAAAATTAAGTCATGGTACCACTTTTCTTCTCAGGGCATCCACTGATCTTGAAGAGGCACATTCTAGAACTGCTGAGAAGCCAAGCTGAAAGCAGCTGCTCGGAGGCACATAAGGTGAGCCAACCTCCTGGCAGACTAAGGAAATCGCAGAGAGAAGGGATGCGGAGAGAAGTGAGGTGGATATTCTGCCTCTCTAAGCGTTTGCTAACTGATAAATGAGGCAAGCCAGGCAGAAAGCCGCACCAAGAGGCTGGGCAATTCAACAGAGCCTCTGACACTTTCGGGATGTTGGGGGAATTAATATTAGAGTTCAGGACCCACTCAAAAAAGGGAAAGCCCAGGTAAATAGTCCCTGCTTTTAGTCAGGACCCCTGAAGAGCTGCTCCTACCATGAAAGCCTGAAATAATACCACAATGGAGCCTTCAATCAGTTCAGTCCCTCATCAGATTAAGGCGGTCTGCCCTACTCTAACTGCCTATCAGAAACAAAAGGAACCTCTGGGGAAAGAGCTGTCATCTACAGTATTTACAATTCTTTATACAAAATGTCTGCATTCAATCAACAACGACTAGGTATACCAGGGCATGGGTTCAAGAAAGAAAGAGACAATAAAAACGGACCCAGACACGACCCACAGTTTTTTGTAGTCTTTAAAATAACTATAATTCCTATGTTCAAAATTACAAAGATTGTAAAATATTTTAACAGAACAAGCCCCCCAAATTAAGTAAGCATACAATATATTTGAACAACACAATTAACGAACTCAACTGAAGTATTCACTCTAGAACACCATACCCAACAATGGTGCACATGAAACATTTACAGAAATTAACAACATGTGGGTCATAAAGTAAATCCCCACTAAATGGTAATAATAGTGTATTTTTTTAACTTAAGATTTTGAAATAATATAGATTCACAGGAAATTGCAAAAGCAGTACTGTTTTTTATTTAAAAAAAATTTTTTTTCCATTGATTCAAGAGAGAGGAGAAGGGAGGGAGAAAAAAAGGGAGAGAAACACCGATGTGAGAGAGAAACATCAATGGGTTGCCTCTTGTATGCACCCTGGCTGGGACCAAACCCGCAACCCAGGCATGTGCGCTGACTGGGAATCAAACCTTTGCCCTTTCAGTTTGCAGGACAATACCCAACCAACTGAGCCATACTGGCTAGGGCCAAAAATAGTATACTTTTTTAAATTGAGGGAAAATTTATGTACAGTAAAATATATACTGCTCTTAAGTGTACGATTTGATACATTTTGATAAAGAAGTCCAACTATGTGACTGCCAACAAAATAAAAATATACAGCATTTCCATCACTCCCGGAAGTTCCCTCATGTTCATGTCAGTCAATCTCTATATCGCAAAGACAACCACTGTTTTTAGTTCTAGTCCCACAGGTGTTGCCTCTTCCTGAGCTTCATACAAATGGGCTCATGCAGTGTACATACTCTTGTGCCTGGCTTTATTCTCTCAGCATGTCTCTGAGATTCATCTACGCTGTTGAGTTTATCAATAGTTTACTCCTTTTTATTCCTCAGCAATAAATAGCCCATTATATAAAAATACCACAACTTACTATATATGCTCTTATGGATGGAAATTTGTTTGTTTCCACTTAGGGCTATTATGAAAAAAAACTACTATCAATATTCTTGTACAAGTCTACTTGTGAACATATTTTTAATTTTCTTGGGTAATACTTAGGAGTGGAACTGCTAGATTGTAGGATTGATAAGCATTTAACTTTATAAGAAACTGGCAAACATTTTTCCAAAACAGCTGCATCATTTTATATTCCCATCGGTCACACCTGAGAGTTCTAGTTTACACTGCCTCGTCAGCATTTGGTGTGGGCAGGCTTTTGCTTTGAGCTATTCTACTGTGAGGTTTTGATTTGCATTTCCCTGGTGACTAATGATGACAGTTTTTTGTATATCTCCTTTTGTGTAGTATCTGTTCAGATCTTTTGTCCATTTTTAAAATTGTAAGTAGGTTAAATATTGATTTATATAAGTTTTTTATATATTCTGATTGCAGTCCTTCTATTAGATATATGCGATTTATATATTTTCTCCCAGTCTGTGGTTTGTCTTTTCAATTTCTAACAGATGTTCTTAATGTTGATAAGTTCCAATTTATCATTTTTTCTTTATGTAAAGAAAAAAACACTCTTCTTTCAGTATCCTTTAAGAAATCTTTGCCTACCTCAAAGTCCAGAAGATTTTCCTTTTTTTTCCCTAGAAGTTTTATAATTTTAGCTTTAAATTTAGGTCTCTGACCTCTTTCAAATTAATTTTTGTGAATGGTGTTAAGTTAGGGGTAAGAGGTCAGTTTTACCCCAACTTGTTCCAGCAACACTTGTGGAAAAGGCTTTTTCTTCCACACTGAATTGTCATAGCACCTTCACTGAAAAATTGACATATACCACAGTTTGCTTTCAGTTAAGCTAGAAATTAATACAAAAATTATAAGCAGAGAATCCTCAAATGTTGAAAATTAAGCAGTGCACCTCTAAACACAGGTCAAAAAATAAATCGCAAGAGTAATTAGAAAAAATTTTTTGCTTAAGTAATGATGTAGAGATGACAAATAAAAAATAATGAATTGTAGCTAAAGCTACATTCAGAAGGAAGGTTGGAAATCAATCATTTATATATTCATCTCAAGAAATTAGAAAAACAGAAGTAAATCCAAAGAAAAGAAGAGAAAGCACAGAATAACAATAAGAGTAGAAATAAATGAACTAGAAAACAACCATAAGTAGAAAAGAAATCAACAAACGCAAAGGTTGGTTCTTTGAAAAATTCTAGTAACACTGATAAACCCTTTAGAGACGGCAGGGCCAAAGCTTCTCATCTCAACTCTATTACATAAAATTCTTCTCCCACTGATTTCAGACAGATTAAGTCTCCTGAGCTCCCCTATTGCTGCTCCCAAAGACAAGCGCAGGGCCTATTTTGCTTGTAAGAGTTTTGCTCTTCTTCTTTACAGAGAAACAAAGAATAACAGAAACAAACAGAGGAATGTTGCCAAGTTTCCAGAATCTTGAAAATTAGCCCTTTGTCAGCAACATTATGAGGTTAAAACAATTCTGACCTAATATCTGACAAGCCATTAGCCCTGAATATGTGAAACTGTCATTAAGACTATCTGAAATGCTGATTTACACCCACCATTATTAGCAGTGACTTCATTCTGAATGGATACTGTGCCTTAAAAGGGCAACAATGCTCACCATAAAGCCAACGTGATTAACAAGACATTTTAAAATTAAGTCTCCAAGAAAAAAGAACCCTCATACACTGCCGGTGGGAATGTAAACAAGTACAACTACTCATGGAGAACAGCATGGAGGATCCTCAAAAAATTAAGAATAGAGTTATCATATGACCCAAAAATCCCTCTTCTGGATGTCTACTCCAAAATTTTGAAAACAATTAGTAAGAAAGATATGCGAGTTCTGTCCAGACAGTATCGGCCATGTCATATGAAAAGTGGAGACAGTTTTTTAAGGAGATACAAGGTACAAGATACATTGTACATAGGACAATGACACCTCAGTCCCCTTCAAAGTAGGCACCTTGGGACCTCACATAGTTCTCCCAGTGTCTCTTCCACTGTTTAAAACACTCTGCAAAATCCTTTCTTGGACTTGCCATCAGCTGCCCTGTCATATTTTCCTCAATCTCATGGACGGTCTGAAATCTCTTCCCTTTCAAAGGCAATTTTAGTTTGTGGAAAAGCCAGAAGTCACAGGGTGCCAAATCCAGGCAGTAGGGGGGTCGAATCTCCTGGGAGATTTGGTGTTTTGCAAAAAAAGCTGCATGAGAGGTGATGCATGAGTGGGCCCATTGTCACAATGAAGCTGCCAATCACCAATTGCCCATAGCTGCATGCATCTGATTTTGCCACATTCCATCTCTCAACTGACAAAGAACATTGAGGTAGTACTCCCTACTAATTGTTTGGCCTGGAGGGGCATATTCATGATGGACAACACTTTCCCAATCAAAAAACACAGTTAACATAGTCTGGATCTTGCTGTGACTTTGCCACGCCTTCTTCGGGTGTGGAGAACCAGGAGACTTCCATTGGGATGACTGGGCCTTCATTTCTGGGTCATAGTCATAGACACATGATTAATCTCCGGTTATGAACTTCTGAGGAAACCTGGTTCATTGGTAGTGGTTTGAATCAAGTCATTAGTAACTGCAGAAAGGTGTTCCTCCTGCTCTAGGAGCAGAAGCCACAGAATGAATTTTACCACGACACGTTTCATGCCAAGATCCTGTGTCAGAATCTTGGACACAGTGGTTTTTGGAGTCCCCAGATCAGCTTCTAGTTCTCGCACTGTCAGTTGCCAATCCTTGTTGATTGCAGCCCGTACCCATTCAACATTCTCAGGTGTTCTGCTTGTTGCAGGCCTTCCAGAACGTGGATCACTCTCAACAGGTGCTTGACCATCTTTGAAGCATTTGTGCCACACTTTTATTTGTGCTGCACTCATTGCATCATCTCCGAAAGTCTTTTTAATCATCCGCATAGTTTCCATGGAGGAATGTTCAAGCTTAATGCAAAATTTGATGCAGACTTGTTGCTCTACTTCCTCAGTCATTTTGAATGCAAGGCCACCCAGTACACATGCTCACTCAACACCATTTACCGCCCTCATTGACTAGTACAGTGAAGTTGTCATTGTTCACACATGTGCATTCCAGCCCACTCTCCTTGGCTGCCAGGTTACGTTGACGTTGTGCAAACCGTTCTCATACTAACAATGGTTGGGATTTTTCTGGACAGACCTGCTATGTACCCCTATGTTCATCGCAGCATTATTCATGGTAGCCAAGATATGGAATCAACCTAAGTGCCCTTCAGTGGATAAGTGGCTAAAGAAGGTGTGGTACATATACACGGTGAAATACTACTCAGCCATAAGAAAGGATGAAGGCCTGCCATTTGTGACAACATGGGTGGATCTTGAGAGTATCATGCTAAGTGAAATAAATGACACAGAAGGGGACAAGAACCATATGATTTCAGTCATAAGTGGGATATGAACAGAAAACAACAAATAAACAAACAAAACTTAGGGAACCAGACAACAGTATGGTGATTACCAGAGGGAAAGAGGTTTGAGGTGAGGTTGAAAGGATAAAGGAGGTCAAATATCTGATGACAGAAGGATTTGTTTTGGGTTGGTGAGCACACAATACAATACAGAGATGATATATTACACAACTGTATGTTACTTTTTACTGAACTTACACTTTAAACTGATACAATCTTACTCAGGAATGTCACCCCAATACATTTAATTAAAAAAAATTAAGTCTCCAGGGTGTGCATGCAAATCTCTGTATTGTTTTCAATGATGTTTAATCACTGTGATACTTAATACAATTCTTGCTAAGTATTTTCAAACAAAAGACAAAAAGCCAACCACCACCTGTGAAATATTTGTTCTCTTGCCACTGTAAAAATGACTTAATACACAAAATCAACCACTTGTGTTAATAATTTATTGACAATGCACCAATAAAATATGGCAATCAAATTCATTTCTTAATCAATAGTTAAAGAAAATATTGTTAGAGGTTTGAGGAAATAAATATTTAAAAATTATTCAACATGCAAAATTTATAATACTGCTCGATAAAAGTACAGATGTTTCTGTCTCAATAATGAAATACATAAAAAGCTATATTTTTATTGAGTCACTAAAGAAAGTAGGGTGGAAGAATATACATTCTAGTAAATGACTTTTTTAATAACAACAATGTTTTATGGAGAGCTTATGCCATTGATCGAGTGGAGAGAAAGGAGGAGTACAGTAAGAGACAACAACACGCCTGAAATGCGCTCATTGCACCATTCATAGGCAAGATGTTATAGAAAACAAAATGAATCCAGAAGAGCACCAAGTGCTACAGAATGTCACTGTCACAGTTAATTTAGTAAAATAATTATAAATCCTTGTAATAAGATGGGGAGTGATCATCAAAGTTTGTATGCTGCACAGTGGTTCCTTGGTTATTTCATACCAGAGCACCAAGAAGAGCTGTCAAATTTTCAGCTGTCTCACACTTTTCTTTTGCAAATAGACGAGTGTTCTAAAATATCTTCACTGCTTCAGTGATGGCAACTGAACGTCAGTTGTATGCTTCAGGAAGAGATATTTTTTGGTGAAAAAGAATGAGCGTGCTTATTTTTTTCCAAGATATTTTCTAAACAGCAATACTGCAGATACCCCATTATTATTTATTTTTCTGATAAAATTAATGCTTTAACAATGAGTGATAAAGTAGCACACTTTCCTTTTCAAGGAAATTCACTCTATAGGAAAGAATATTTTGAAAAGGCATGTTTGAAGAGGTTTCCATCGCGTGATTTCATTGTTGCTGAAAATGATATAAGTCACCACCTTTAGGAGTCATCCTTGAATTCTTTCTAACACTTCCTAGAACTAATTGTGAGAAAATCTGGTTTGATCTCCCTTCAAAATACATCAAGAACACAACTGGTGTTGAAAGAACCAGTAGACTATAAAAACCTTAACACGTGCACTACCTCTCATCTTCTATGATGTTATCACACTAGTTCTGGCCACTTTCATGTCACTCCTAGATTATAGCAACAGCTTCCTAGTTGATCTCCTTGCATATAGTCCCTCCAACCCAGCTCCTCCACCACACCACTGCTCCCAGCAGCCAAAGTCACCTTATTAACACCTAAGTTTTTGGGTTTTTTTTGGTGTGTGTTGCTTATATTATTTTCTTAAATTGTTGTTCAAGTACAGTTCTGTCCATTTCCCCCCCACTACTCTCCCCGTCCCTCCCATCCTCACTCTCACCCTTGATCCCACCTCCCTTGGCTTTGTCCATGAGCCCCCATATATGTTCCTTGACCACCCTTCCTGTTTCCCCCCGTCTTCCCCTCCCCCTTTTCCTCTGTTCACTGTCAGTTTGTTCTTCACTTCAGTGTCTCCAGTTACATTTTACGTGCTTGTTTGTTCTGCTGATTAGTCTCCACTTATAGGTGAGGTCATATGGTATTTGTCTTTCGCCACCCGGCTGATTTCACTTAGCATAATGCTCTCCAGATACATCCATGCTGTTGCGAATGGTAGGAGCTTCTTTCTTTCTGCTGAGTAGTATTCCATTTTTTAAATGTACCACAATTTTTTATAGATCATGCCAACTCGTCTGCTCAATGCCATCTAGTAGTTTCTCAAATATCTCAGAGTATAAACCAAATTCTCTACTATATGAGACCTACAAGTCCCTACATGATTCGACCATTGCTTCACTGACATCATTTCCTTTATAATTCTTGACCTGATCCACTCTGTCCTCTATGGTGCTGTACCTTAAAGAGATCGGGCTTGCTCTGCCTTTGCACTGGCTGTTACCTTTGCCTGGGCTATTTCCCCAGATACTTACCCTCACCTCCTTCGGGCCTTTTCTTAAACATCACTTTTCCATGAGTCCTTCCCTGGCCGCCCTATCTGAAATAACAATTACTTCCAACACTTCCCATTCCCCCCTTTTGCTTTATTTTTCTCTTTAAAGTTTATCACCATCTAAGATATTTTAACTATACTCTATTTGTTTATCTGTTTATTACCTACCTCCCTCTCCCATTGAGTAAGGGAAGAATTTTTGTTGTGTGTTCACTCTCCTACCTCCAAAGTCTGGGACCATGACTAGCACTGATACTTGAATATGTGAATGCTGAAAGAACCAGTAGGCTATAAAAATCTTAATATTTTCACACTTTAAAAAGCTGGAAACAGTTCTCTAAATCTTCCAAATTATCAATCTTTATGAGTTTTGAACTGGTTATTCAGGAATATAAAAATACAATACCTTAAAAATAATTTGCAAAAATAACTGAATGACATGAGAAAATAAAACTTATTAGTTGAATTGAAACAACCATTCTTGGCAAAGCTGGTGGATATGACTGAAAAACATATATTATGATTTAATAACTGCAGCCAATTATGTCATTATTCATATAAATCAACATCTATTATGAGTTACCTTTGTTTAGCTATTAAAAACAATTATCAAAATAAAGGGAACTTATAACTATACCATCAAATGTCTATATCACACAGTGTTAAAATCAAAATAATGCAAAGCAAAAAATAATGACATAGGTTCAATTACTGTGCTCTCACGGAGTAAAGGAAATTTTTGTACTGTTCATCAATAAAATTTTAAAATATTTTATCTTTATCTCACCCTTGAAATTTTCAATTCTGTGAATGTCTTAGGATACTCAAAATATATGTATATTCAATATTTAGAAACAAACACTTGTAGGAAATGGATCTTCATTTGCAGCTTGGAAACCACAGCGCTAGCAACTTGGGAAGGCGGGGAAGGGGCGCAACTTGCCCCAGTTGATAGAAATAGAAAGGTGATCACATCATCACCACAATGTGACAAGTATTATGATAAAAGGTCCTTTATGACTTGGCCTCTGCCCTCCTCTGGGGCGTAATTACTCAAACTGTACAAAGTTTGTGTTCCAACAACACCTAACTTCTGGTATCTTCTCATGCACAACTCTTGATTTTGGAATGCTGTGCTTAGATTGCCAGGAAAACAACATATAATTTTCAGTGTAAGTACAGTCAGTGCAATATCTGAGTGTTCTGTATTTCATCTGGCAGCTCTATGCTATGGAAACCCTTAAGTAGGGCCCCTAACTCGGAATTGGAAATGCTTCCCGAAAGAGGTGATATTGGAGATGGCATCTGTCTCCCATTTCCTTTTCTTGGGTGAATGAACTCTTAAAGGGATAAAACACTGATAGCAATTTAACAATAATAATCTTGGGGGATACCTTTGGCTACTTCACTAAAATTCTGGAATAAAAGTGGAATGAGAAATCTTAAGATAGATAATATGGTATTATACTGTACTTGTTAGGATTCATTTAGTCTCAAGTAACAAAAAACAACTTAAGCAGGCCTGAGGAAAAAATAGAATTTATTATAATTACACTTCAGTATTTAAACAGAAACTAAGAATAGGTGTATAGCCTGGCTGCAGAAAAAGATTTTAAACTGGAACTACAGACTTTTTCTAATATCTGCTTCCCTCTTGGTCTGTACTTTTGTCCCTTCTTTCTGTTAGCCTTTTTCTCCCGCCTTGTGCTCAATTCACAGGACCGGCAGAAGACAGTCCTGCCAAATCTTTTAGAGTTCTTCTATTTAATACCATAGTCCAGAATAAAGTTTAAATCTCTTAAATCCAATGCAAAATTTCCACAAGAAGGACTCTAATTAGGTCCAGCTTGGGTCAGTACAATTTACTATAGTCTAAGAGATATAATGATACGATGTAGTAATGGGCGCCAGGGAATTACCCCTGAAGAATTGGGATGGGGAGACTGGAATTCCCAAAGAAATGGGAATTGAAGGTATTGAAATCTGGGCGGCTACACAAGGGTATCCAGTACATATAGCCAACTCTGGTTACACAGGCCTTCACAGGCACCAGCATCACTTTCATCATTACCACCGCCACCACCGCCACCGCCACCTCCTCCACCACAACCATCACCTCCTTCACCACCTCCTCCTCCTCCACCTTCTCCACCAACTACAACCATGACCTTTCCCATTACCATCCCCCCCACCATTTACAACCACCACCACCTCTACCTCCACCTTCACAATGCACATAGTCTTCTCAATCTCTGTGGTTTTATCAAGGAGATAATTATTTCCTGGCTTTCGGGAAGAGATTAGGCAACAAAGACTGAGGTATTTGCCCCTGGATATGCATTCCTAATGTAAACTGGGTGTTAGTCTACACTAAAGGATTACTATAACAGGACAGAGAAAAGTGTCTAGAATCTCTGCTTTTAAAATCAGCTAGACACTGAAAGACTACAAATGGTTCACAGCGTTTAATGTTTTAAAATAAATTCAAATAAAAATAAAGACAAACATTACTGCTTACCCCTTTCAGTTTTTCTTTGTTTCAGGTTTGCTATAATAAGGCTAGAAAACAAATACATCAACCACATTCCAAAAGTAAGCACAAAAACGGAAGTCAACTCAGAAGAAGTCTTCTGGTGACTGGGATCAAAATAATGAGCAACACTGATTTTCCTAATGAAATGTTAAAGGCAGAGGTAGCAGCAGAAGTTCAAGAAAGGAAAAAAAAGATACTCCTCAAAAAATTGTTCTTCCCGCTCTTCTTTCTCCCAGTAGTGGCCAGTAGTGACCTCTAAAAGTAGTTCACTATTCACTTGACCCAGAAACCTGACAAAATCAAGAGATTCAAATCTTCGTGTTTACTTTTAAGAACACTTGTGAAATTGCCCAGGTCATCAATGGTATGCATATTCGAAAAGCCACCAAGTATCTGAAGGATATCATTCTACAGAAGCAATGTGTGACCTTTCCATCGTTACAATGGTGGAGTTGGTAGGTGTGCCGAGGCCAAGCAGTGGGGCTGGACACAGGGCTGGTGGACCAAAAAGAGTGCCGAACTTTTGCTGCACATCCTTAAAAATGCAGAGAGTAATGCTGAACTTAAGGCTTTAGAGGTAGATTCTCTGGTCATTGAGCACATCCAGGTGAACAAAGCTCCCAAGATGTGGCACAGAACTTACAGAGCCCATGGAGGATTAACCTGTACACGAGCCCTCCCTGCCCTGTTGAGATGATCCTCACTGAAAAAGGGTAGATTGTTCCTAATCCAGGAGAGGAGGTTGCACAGAAGAAAAAGATATCCCTGAAGAAACTGAAGAAACAAAAGCTTATGTTCCAGGAGTAAATTCAGCATAAAATAAATACTAATAAAAGTAAAAATAAATAAATAAATAAATAAATAAAAACTGTCTCTCCTCTGAACTCTTTAACCTCCTGTTAGTGGCAACTAAGAAAAAAGTCTGAATGAAATCACTGAGCAGAACTTTCTAGAGAGCCTCCCATAGTCTACCAATTGCTGAATAAGCTTCTCCTCTGTCCTAAAGAAATCTCCTTCTTTCACAGGGCTCAAGGATCCAGCAATGCCCGTGGTTCTCAGGCTTTCAAAGGCTAGCTCAAATCTTGCAATGTTTATATTTTTCATTAGTCATTTGGGATGGTATTTAATATTCACTAATAACCCAACATTATTAGTGAAATAAATATATCTCATTCGAAAGGTACCACTTGTTTATACACAGTTGACTCTCATTATTTGCAGTGGGTATGTACTAAAAGTAGCCACAAGTACTAAATTAAGCAAAGTGGTTAGATGGAACCACTGCTCCTAGGGGAAATACAGGACGAGGTTCCTGAGAACCTCTGGTCACACATTCTCATCAAGCAATCAATACATACACATAATCTTATTGTATGTGTGTTTCTGTTTAAAGACACCTTATTTCATATACATTGTTAACATTGAACTCACGACCAAGAGCACTGTAACTCATGCCTAAATGAAGCTCATCTAACGTACGTATTTCTCTATAAAGCACATCACAGCCTTCCTGAACTCAGGGAACACTACATAGCACTTTTGCACTATGCTGGGGGCCATATTAAACAAAATTAACCAACAGAAAATACAAAAATGCAAAAACCACAGCACTAATAGACTGCGAGAAGGACACTTGTTTACAGTATAAGAGCAGGAAAAAGAAGGTCGTGTTACCTTGTTTGACATCAGCTGAGAACATGCATGTTAGGTATTTCAAATTTTTCACTGCCCTGTGCATATCTGCAAATGGCCACTAAAGAGTTGCAAGCGTTCTTGGGGTGGTGAGCACATAAGACAATGTACAGATGATATTACAGAACAGCAAGCCTGAAGCCTATATAATTTTATTAACCAATGTCCCCCAATAAATTCAATAAAAAATAAAAATAAAAAGGAGATTATCAAAAGGATTGCATTAAACTGTACATCCATATTTTTAAAAAATAATAATCATGAATATTATCCAAAAATAATACAAGTAACAGTGAGTTGCTGCTTGAAGTGAACTATTGGGAATATTTTCATGTTTATTCTTTAATTAATTGCTCTATAATCTGAAAGCTTCTCTGCCTCTCACTATGCATAGCAGCATAATATTACATATCCTTCCCCAGAACTAATAGCTGGATAGTTTGTACAGTATAGTAGAGCAGTGAAAGAAACATATATTGGGTTGGCCAAAAAGTCCGTATGGTTTTCTTCATAAAATAAAAGGCCCATTTTTCATTTTCACCAATAATTTTATTGATGTGGATATTTTGAGTATGTTGGCTATCTCCCACATGGTATAACGTTGAATTGTTCTCAATTAATGCCTTGATTTGATTGCTATCAACTTCAACTGCTCTACCACTATGGAGCATCATCCAGTGAGAAATCTCCAGCGTGAAACTTTGCAAACCACTTTTGACACATTCAATCAGTCACAGCACCTTCTCCATAAATGGCACAAATCTTTTTTTGCCTTTCAGTTGTGTTTTTATCTTTCTTGAAATAATAAAGTATATTACGCCAAAAATGTTGTTTATTTTCTTCCACTTTCAATATTAAAATGGCTACACAAAAATTTACCAATTTTTATCTATTTTTTTTAATGCATGGCGATATGACAGTTGTCACAATACAATCTAACAGATTGTTTCAAATGAAGTTAAAGACAACTAAGCACTACTAGAGACATCTTACGGGGGAAAAAAATGAATTTTTTGCCCAACGCAACAGTTATGCAGGAAAACAACCTCTGTGTGGCTGCCATGTGGACTTCAGTGCTGAATTAATATGAAGACCATTCTCTGAATGACCACCATCCCTTCAGGGGCCATCACTTTCCCCCTGTGCTCACTGGCAAGAGATCCGGGCACAGAAGTCAGAGCAGGGCCACTCCAGTACTCTGAAGGAGGCAGCTCTGATCTCTGTTCCACAGGTGTTCTCACAGATACTGCTCAAGGTGGTGGCCCGTCCCAGTAATAGACAAGAGGAAACGTAACCACAGCTGACTTTTCATTTTTCAGAAGTGTCAATAACACAGTCATTCTTTAATAAACATTTTTAAAGCATAAATAATAAAAATAAATAAATAAAGTGTTGCAACCATTGATTTTGGGGTTATAAATAACTTTAGCCAGTAGGTACACTGGCAAATGCAGACTCTGAGAATGAGAACTGACTGCGTGCATGGTTCTGAGTCTGAAATCTGGTTTTCCTCTTTCAAATTTCTTCCCATTTAGACGAGAGGCCTGGTAAAACCCCAAGTAAGTTTCAGGAACCCCAGCAACGTTAGCTCAACTCAACTGGTTTCATGGAAGCTCACTCACTGTTGTGGTACCAGTGTGAGACATTTTGTCCATCTCTATTCATTTCTTTTCTCATATCCTCAGGGGGAACTTGACAGAACACTTGAAATGTTAACTGTTTGTCATTCAAGAATGACTATATCCAGAAGTTTTTTTTCAGATACAAGAACAAAATCGGCAATAACGAGGCCACCTACATTTGGTAGTACACTCACTCTGGAGACTGACAGGAAGAGGAAGGAGAGGGAAGAAATCTGTGATCCTTCAGTGGACCCTGAGTATGCATACCCAGCTAAACTCCTTTGAATACATCAACCAGTGGACTTCTCCCATTTGCCATGGTCACGTACAGGATGTTTCACAGCCCCTGCCGTCTGTGGGGTCCACCCTAAAAAACAAGTGCTAAGGATGGGTTTCCTGTATTCTAAGCTCTCAGTCCAACAGTTGAGAAGACCGGCTGTCAGGACCACATCTCCAGGATTCACTTACTTCTGCAAGTCATGATGCCTGTGACCTGCCACTTGAGAACAGATTGTAACAGAGAAACTACAGCTGAATTACTCAGAAGGTTTCTGTCTGCAGTAGTAACCGTGCTGCTGGTTCCGGCCAGCTGGAATTAGGTTTCTATCTCAGTGACTTTGACTTTGCAGACCGACACAACACGGTCACTTTGAGCAGTGAATTCTCAGACCATTCTCAATATCAACTGGCCAGAGAAGCCGTGACACCAGTTTTGGTGTCTCCCAGCAGACAGCAGGACCCGAGTAATGACACTATCCTCCTTCCCCCCTCTAAGGCCCCCAGTCGGACAGCAGCGAGCAGTAGGAATGATCTGGGCTTTGGGCCAGAAGACCCACATTCCAGTCTTGGCTGGATGTCAAATTATACTAGGAAGTCTTATTCCTTACCCAACAGAACTTCTGAGATCACGGAAGTGCAAAAGATCTACCTAATACTGTGCAACTGCATCAACAGGAAAATCTAAAGCCATTCATATGCAGGAACATCTTCACAGGTGTCTTATACATAGAGGTCAGGCTCCAGGATTGAAATCTACCCCAACTCACCTCACACTGCCCCACCCCCAGGTTGTGTAATTTTCTACTCCTCCTCTACACACACACACACACACTTCTTAGCCAGATTATAACTTTTGGTTTTCAGTAAAGTTGCTGTTATGAACCTCATGTCTCACCATTCTACTCAGATTGCACTTCTGAGAGTTGCCAATGACCCTTGAATCCCAAAGAAAAGCCTTGCTCAGCCAGTTCGTATTTGTCTTGACACTCACCACCCTCCCATCTATGGCGCCCTAATACGTGATGCTGCTAATTGGACAGCACCATCTGAAATTGTCTATTTCTTTAGTTTCCTTGATAACTGTCTTTCTGGTTGCTTTTAACCCTCTACATACTCTTTTTTGCCTCACACATAGATCTTTAGAGCAAAGTAAATATCTATTCCTCACCAGCTATAATAACAACACAGCCTTTCTAAGATGTCCACCTGTCAATTTTACTGCTTCGTTGTTACTCTCCATGCCTGGTTAGTTTTTAAAAAATCTTATCTGTTCCTTTCCTTGACTGTCCCTTTAACCTGTTCTCTCTGCCACCATCCTGATCCAGGCTCTCATCTACTGATGCCTGATGGGCTGCAATAGCCTGTTGTTCAGTTAGTCTGCCTCTGCTCTACCCTAAACATGAATGCCAGGTTAACTCAGCAAATCCTGCTTGCAGTGAGTTACTCCCTTTCTATAAAGCATGCAATGAAGCCCCACTGTTCACAGGACAATTTCTGAGTCTGGCAATCAAGCCCCCTCCACCCCAGACCTGGCCCCACTCAACACAACTAAGCCTTTTCTATTACCTAACACCTACCACCCCAAATACCAATCGTCTCCTCTGGACAAATCAGTGGCCTCCCCCCGCCCCCCTAATCACTATCCAGGATGAGTCTCAACTCTAAGCCTTCCTATTTTCAATCAGCAGTATAGAATAAAACTTGGTTTTCCCTGGACATTGCACTTAATATCCCCACTACCACTGTGATCTATGTTCCCAACAGAGCAAGAGTAGATGCGTGATCCCCACAAAGAGTCTGCACTCTTCAGAGCCAAGTGGATTCTACCAGGAACTCTCACTCCGCTCAAATAAGAAAGCATGTGGCAGGCACGGAGCTTTGGGCCAAGAAATGAAGGGTCCTCTGTGTTTCCTATATTGGTGGTTGGTATCAGGAGGTTATTCCTGCACAGAGGGCAGAGAAGGAAGAGTCAGGGAAAAGGAGAGTGTTTTGTTCTGCTGGTCAGTGAAGGTAAAAACAGAACCTGAGCATCACAGACTGAATTCATTCAAATCCTTGCAGTGAGGTAGCTCACCCGATAAATACCTCTGCTGGTTGTTAGAATTACAGATGAGTAAACTAATCTGTTTATTTTCAACTTTCTCAAAGGCAACTGTTCATAAACACATCTTAGGAAATAAATTGCATCTCCCCCGATACTTGGCTAGAGAATAAATGGCTATAAATTTCTTAGGTTCTTAAAGGAAAATCTAAGTTTCAGGCATGAAAGGATAGGCATGATATAGGGCCATGAAGCTGTTTACCGATTGAGACAGATGGTCAAAAGCCCTTACCTTTTGAGAATGCTGTTACTAAGCTAATGCTGGGAACACATGGTTCTTGGCGAGATGATAAAAATTATTCATACTTTAGGCATGACGCAAAGACAACGGCACTCAAATCTGTAACCTTATTGAAGGCTCTCCTGAATTTCCATCCTCCTCCTTACATTTTCCCATCTCTTTTCCACCTTGTTTTATCTTGTAAAATATTTTTTGACTCAACTCATGTGTCATGAATACAGTAGAGACGCTTCCTGATTTAGCTAAAAAGAAACAGCTTAACTCCCTCTCTGTTTTTTGCTCCCCAGCAGTATGAATAGACTTGCACTATTCCATCTGCACACTAGCCCTGGGTGACTTTCACCAGCATCAGTAAAGCCTCTGTGTACTGTCAATGGTAGTCTTTAACCTAAAAAAAATGCAGTTTGTAAAGTCAGTGGCTGAAATGCTGATGGTCTTTTCCTAAAGAAACTATGTGGTAAGTGGTGATTTATTTATTATAAATGGTTAGGTTCCCTGGCTAGCTCTCACTCCTAATTACTCATATCACTGCAGCAGTAAGGATCCAAAGGCTGTCTGTGTTCCTGGAAAGGGGGAAAGGATGATTCCAGTTTCTCTGTGTCTTTCCAGGGATCCTTTGTACACATATATACAACTATATATGCATATGTCCTCGACCCTTTCTCCCTTTCTGTTTCTTAATGTAAAAATTAGATACAATACACACTGCCCTACACATTTCTGTTTTCCTTAACAAGAGATCTTGGAGATCACTGCATATCAGTACAGTAGATGGGTCATGTACCTTTTAATAACTATGGATATAACAACTTACAGTTTTCAAAAATAAGCACTTTTTTCATTTCTTTTCCCACTTTTATATTAGAGTTAATTGTGGTTCCCATAATGCTTTAATGCTTTGTTTCTGTATATAAATACAAGAAAGTATCTCATGAGCTCATTTCTATTTTCAGTGTATGTATTTGAGCTAATGTGAATACATCTTAAACCTTTTTATTACTTATGCTATTACAGTTGTCCCAATTTTCCCTCTTTGCTCCCCTCCCCCCAGCCTGCTCCCCATTCTCATAGTCAATCCACACATAGTTGTTCATGTCCATGGGTAATGCATATATGTTCTTTGTCTAGTCTGTTCACCTGTTTTCCACCAGTCCCCACCTCCCTCCTCCCCTCCTACAGTTGTCAGTCTGTTCCATGTTTCTGTGTCGATTCCACTTTGCTCATTAGTTTATTTTGTTCCTTAGATTCCTCTTATAAGTGAGATCATGTGGTATTTGTCTTTCATTGACTGGCTTATTTCACTTAGTATAATATCCAATTCCATCCATACTGTTGCAAAAAGTAAGTCTTCCTTTTTTTTTTTTTTTTTTACTGCTGCATTGTATTCCATTGTGTAAGTGTATCACAGCTTTTTTTAATCTACTCACCTACTGACAAGCACTTATGTTGTTTCCAAATCTTGGGTATTATAAATAATGCTGCTATGAACATAGGGATGCATATATTCTTTTGACTTGATGTTTAGGGATTCTTTGGATATGTTTCCAGAACTGGAATCACTGGGTCAAAAGGCGGTCCCATTTTTAATTTTGTGCGGAAACTCCATACTGTTTTCCAGAGTGGATGCACAGTCTACATTTCCACCAACGATGCACTAGGGTTTCCTTTTCTCCACATCCTTGCCAGCACTTGTTGTTTGTTGATTTGTTAATGACGGCCATTCTGGAAGGTGTGAGGTGGTGGCTCATTGTGGTTTTAATTTGCATCTCTCTGATGGCTAATGATGCTGAGCATTCTTTCATGTGCCTCTGGGCCCTGTGTATGTCCTCCTTGGAGAAGTGTCTGTTCAGGTCCTTTGCCCATTTTTCAGTTGGATTGTTTGTCTTCCTGGAGTGGAGTTGTATGAGTCCTTTATATATTTTGGAGATTAAACACTTGCCCGATGTATCACTGGCATAATAGTATTTAAATAAAATTTAAAACATGTAAAGTAATATTAAATATTGCTTAAGAATTTGCACACATGTTGTAAAAGTATAAAATCATGCTGGAGAATGATAACACCAAATTCAGAACAGTTTTTTCAAAAGGAACAGAAAACATAGGCAAAATGTTACTATTTTGCAAAGGTAGAATGGTGGGTCCATGGATATTTTTTACATTATTGATTACATAGTTCAGAATACAAAAATGCTTATTCAACTTAGGGATTTCAAGTATTTATGTGTTAAAATGAAATCACACTTTCAAAATTTCTGGATAAAAGTAAAATCTGCTCTGAATATTGTTTTCTTTTTAAATCAAAAAATTTCAATTACATTTTACATTCAATATTATTTGTTTTAGTTTCAGGTGTACAGCATAGTGGTTAGACAATCATATACTTTACAAAGTGATGTCCTTAATATTTCCAGGACCTACCTGGTACCATACATAGTTATTACAATACAAACTGATTTCCTATGCTGTACTTTACATCCCCATGACTATTTTGTAATTATCAATCTGTACTTCTTAATCCCTTCACCTTTTTCACCCAGTTCCCTAACCTCCTATTCCTATGGTAACTATCAGTCTGTTCTCTTTATCTATGAGTCTGTTTCTGTTTTGTTTGTTCTTTTATGTTGTTCATTAGATACCACATAGAAGTGAAATCATGTGGTATTTGTCTTTCTCTGACTGACTTACTTCACTTAATACAATACCCTGTAGGTCCATCCATGTTGTCACAAATGGTAAGATTTCATTTTTTTTTATTGCCAAGTAATATTCCATCATATATATATACCAAAGCTTTTTTACCCACTAGTCTGTTGATGGGCGCTTGGGATGCTTCCAAAGCTTGGCTAAATAATGCTTCAATGAAGTCAGTGGTGCATATGAGTATATTCTTTCAAATTAGTGTTTTAGGTTTCTTCAGGTATATTGATATAGTTCTTTTAAGATCGTGTTCTTAACATCTGGTGTTTGGAGAGTTCACACCAGAATCACCTTGGGTGCCTGTTAAATAGGCAGATTTTAGGACACTGTCCCACACATTAAATCAGAACTTCTAAGTTTAGGGATTTAGCATTGCAAGATTTATAGTTGAAGTTTGAAAGCTAATGTTTTATAAATGTTACTAAATTGTCTTCATTATCATTTTAATTGCCTGCATAATATTCCACTGAATGAGTTAATGACTTACATATCTTTTCAACTGTTGTTGGACATTTAGGATCATTTATATTTCACCCTCATTATTCTTGGTCTTTCACATTGTCTTCTGAAATCGAGTAAGTGGTTAAGAGCCAAGGCTAATACTTATAGTCAAATCACTCAATTAGTCCCCAACTAATAAAACTTTACCTTCATTTAAGACAAGTTTACTGAATCCCGCCATTTCCAAGGTACATTGGGGGACAACTAAGATGAGAAATTCAAGACTCTACCTGTCAAAGAGTTTAAAATCTAGTAGATAGTTTTTAATTTAAAAATAATCAGCCAACATTCTGTTTACTTTGTTGGTGCGGGGCGGGAGGGTAGTGTTGAGTCTTAATGCCTCTGAGGCAGCTGCTCTAATGATCTCTGTTTTGCAGTTGAAGAAACTGAGGGTTAGAATAATCCAGCAGCTTGCCCAGCATCACACAGTTAAGTGGAAGAATGGAGGTTTGAACCTGGATAGTGTGATTCTAAGTCAGGGATTAGAAAACTTTTTATGTAATGGGCCAGAGAGTGTGTATTTTAGACTTTGGGGCCAGATGATCCCTGATGTAAATACTCAACTGGGCGGTTGTAGAGTAAAAGCATCCATAGACAAAACGTTAATGAATGGGCATGGCTGTCTTCCAACAGAGAACTTCACTGGCAAACACGGGCTCCTGCTCCAAGGCATCGATTCTTCACTTCCAGGCTACTGTGCTGCCTCGATCAGCCATTAAGGTATATTGAGCATCTTCTCTGCACTAGGTAGATACAGTTCTGCAAAGAGAATGAAGTGGAATCTCTGCCCTCAGGAAGTGTTAAGATGAGAAAAAGATCATATGACTTGGAGTAAGACATTAACCCACATCAATGACTCAATTTTAAAGCTACAAACATTAATAATATTTTTCCTTACACAACATGGATGGTGTGAGGATTAATGGACAGTTTATGTACTGTGATTCCCTCAGCTGAACGTTTTTTTTAATGTTAGATTGGTGCTCTTTAGCAGTCCCAAAAGAGATGAGTAAATAAAACAATATATCTTTTGCTCACATAGGTCCTCTTATGTTAACAAACTAGCAATTTTTTATCCAGTTTGATTGCTATATACTTTATATTTATGAAGCACTTTTTGAATTTGTTATATTAAATTTTCTATTGGGGCCAAACAGCTTTTAAAATTTTATTTAACACAATGGGAAAGAAAAAATCTTTATAATTCAGAAATACTGCAGTATGTACTCAGCAAGTTACATACCCACAGTATCTCCCTGTTATTTAGATTTTCTGAGTTATAAAAAGTGCTTTACCTATACCTCATAGGCATTCCAACAAGAGCTTCTGTAAGGGAAAAAAAAAGGCAGGGAGAGTCAGGCATTTACTTTTGGGGGTAGAGAGGATGGTTTTTAAATTGCTCCAAAAATGATATACTCAGAAATAAGAAGAAATGAACCCTTGATCCAAGTGACAGAATGGATGACTCTCAAAAGCATTATGCTGAGGGAAAGACATACAGAAGACTAGGTACTGTATCGTTCCATTTACATGACATTTGGGAAAGCA
This sequence comes from Mormoops blainvillei, assembly GCA_004026545.1. Taxonomy (NCBI): domain Eukaryota; kingdom Metazoa; phylum Chordata; class Mammalia; order Chiroptera; family Mormoopidae; genus Mormoops; species Mormoops blainvillei. Next base: position 113,152 of record PVJD01001843.1, read on the forward strand.
CAAAACTATAGAGACATATTTCAAACTGGTGGTGGCCAGGGGCTGGGGACAGAAAGAGTGGATCAATGGCAAATGGATTCAAGGGACTTTTTTCTTTTTTATTGAATTTGGGGTGACGATGGTTAACAAAATTATACAGGTTTCAGGGGCACAATTCCACAACACATCATCTGTTTATTGCATTGCGTGTTCACCACCCAGCAAGCAACTTTTTGGAGTGACAGAAATGTTCTAAACTTTGTGATATGGTCATATGACTATACATATATCTAAACTATCTTAAAAAGTATGAAGTTTACTGTATGTAAATTAGACCTCAATCAACCTGTCCAGAACTGTTATAGAGAGCTCCTTGGGCAAAGTTAAATGGAGAATAGCTTAACAGGTTCCAATAAATAGCATATACTGTGATCTGGGTCAGAAGCACACCAACTGTTTACTTTCTAAGACAGACCCCACAAGGACCTGGGGCAGGGCTGGTTTCCGAAAGCAAGTGGGAAGAAAGAGAAACAACTCCGGCAGCTGGAATGTCCTGACCCAGACGGCAGTGGCTGGCCCTCCTTCACAGATTCCTGCGAAGCTCGTTTCACTGACTTAAAGAAGTTGAGATAAATTATATCACTTTCTACTGCATTCAGTCTGACCCACATTTTGACCTCAAACTGCCCCAGAAAGTGCAAAGTGCCGACTGCAGACACTTTCGCGGTCCTATTACTGCTTCCCGTAATGTCTCTAGGGCTAGTCATTCACAGAATATCCACTGAGAACCTATTGTCTTCTGGCGCTGACATAGCAGCAAACAACACCGAAATCTCTGCTGCCCCGGAACTTACATGCTAAAGGATCGGGGGGAAAGGTGCTTTCTATTCCCCTGCAGGTGATCAAATAAACCAGAACACCTTGCATACATTTCCTCATTAAATAATAACATAAAAATAAATTTTTATACAGTTTAAAAATCCAAGCTTAAAAAATAATCCATAAACACCTCTGATACAAAATTATACTTTTCAGCAAAGTAGGTATTTGTAGTCTCACCTGCCCTGGCCAGGCTATGGTTAATGCCCGCTAAAAAGAATGCATATGTAGAAATGTGTCAAAACACAAAATTGGTGTTGAGGGTTTAAAAAGGAAGAGATTTCATTTGTCAGAAATGTGAAGATCTGGTGGGCATATGTAACAAAATCATTCTCAGGCCCCAAATTACATCAATCTGTGTGGCTTTTTTTTCCTTTCTCATCTGCAAATGCCAGAAGAAAAGTTTTTCCTTTCCACAGTCCCTCCTAATTTTACACACTGCACAAACATGTGAATTTATGCAAAAGCAAAATGCTATTTTAGTCCTGATAGAGCCACTCTCATTCAGTGATCTTCCTATAAAAACCAAATATCTCATGCTGGATTACACCTACCAACCCAAAAGACTGAGAAGTAGTTATTACAATTACCGGGCATAATGAACATTTTTCAGCTAATTATTTTCTTTATCGATATTAATGGGATTTTTTAAACTATGGACCCCATTTAGGATGAAGACTTTCTCGGTGGTTTTCTTACAGAGATATTCTCATATCCAGAAATGCCAGGTAAAGGCTTCCTCTGGAGTCCTTCATCTTCCTCTACAACTTTTTCCAGCACTAGTGCACATCTTCGGGATAACAGACAATGAGGAAATATGCATAAGGTATTCTGGTCTATCTGACAAACTGCAGGAGGGTCAAATGATAGGAGCACAGTGGGCAATGAGTACCAAGAATGAGGTCGGACAGGTAGGCAGAGGTGAACAGACTCAAACTCATGGAGCAGATGCATGCATGTGCATCAAATCATTTCACGCTTTCAGGGTGCCTGGAAAAGCCAGGTGTAAGTGTCTTCATTTTACTGATGGAGAAACTGAGGTTTCCAAGGTTTACACAGCTTGCCCATGTCACATAGCCAACAAGGAGCAAAAGCAGAAATCAAATCTGCATTCAGGGCACAGTCACTTCTTATTTGGTGTCCTCAATGATCCCTCAGCACAGCATCTGTCTTCTGCAGAAGGGAGGTGTGTCTTCTGTAGAGTCTGTTCATGTTAATATGAACTTCACAAGTAGTTTTCTTGAAAAAAGCAAGCAGTAAACAGTATAAACCTTTCCCACCTCAAAATATGGGATGGTTAAAATATCAAAATATGGGAGTGACTTAGCTATGAGTTTTCTGGTATGGTTGCTTTTGCTAGATTTTCTATAATAAACATGCATAAACTTCTACACAAAGGACAATTCCAATAAAAGTTATCTTTACTATTTTAATACTGTGAAAGTCCAGGATAAGAGCACAGGTGTTATGGAGCACTGAGCTCAGCAGGTTGGAGGACCTCAGTAGGGTTCATGAGCATTGGCGATGACAGCATCTGGACAGTGCGAGTATGTTTAGAAAGGCTTTGTTTTGTATAAGCTTCACTAAAGGGACACTCTCTCAAAAACCAGGAGAAAATGTACTATAGATATGGCATCAAGCGCTAGAATTTGTTTCTCCTCCATGAATACCAATGATAACTTTTTCCTCCTTTGCACAATAACTTTGTAACAGGACTTTAAGAGTGGTTCTTCCCAGGAGGGGTGAGATGCCATGACACCACAGAGTAATAACTGCCATCATCTAACATACAATACGCAATGACTTCTGTGTAGAGGGGCTGGGAAGTGTTCCACAGAGAAAATGACTTTGGGCTGGATATGAAGAGTCAGATTTTTGCCAGATGGGAAAGCAAGAAAGAAAAGAGAAGAGCATTTAAAGTTTCAAGGGAGAAAAAATGCAAGCTGTGTGCCTCTGGAGTTCAGAAAACAATACTGGAAAAAAAGAAGCTCAGTGTGGTCATTGTCAGGAGAAGGTAGGAGGAGGTGGGGGAGGGTATAAGGGGGATAAAATGGTGACAGACGGAAACCTGACCTGGGATGGTGAACACACAGTACAGTGTACAGATGGTGTACTGTAGAATTATGCACCTGAAACCTGTATAATATTGTTAACCACTGTTACCCCAATAAATTCTATAAAAAGGAAAAAGCTGTGCATTAAGACTTGTCCTGAAATATTGGGTTGCCCAAAAAGTTCATGGAGTTTTTTCCTTAAGATGGCTCTAGTAGTGTTTAGTTATTTTAACTTTATTTGAAACAATTTTGTTAGATTGTATTGTGATAGTTGTCATATCAGCGTGCATTTTCAAAAATCTTATCGAAATTGGTGAATTTTGTGCAGCCATTTCAATATTGAAGATGGAAGAAAATACTCAACATTTTCAGCATATTATGTTTTATTATTTCAAGAAAGGTAAAAATGCAACTGAAATGCAAAAAAAAGATTTGTGCAGTGTATGGAGAAGGTGCTGGGACTGACTGAATGTGTTAAAAAATGGTTTGCGAAGTTTCTTGGTACTACTGACATTTTGGCCAAATAATATTTTGCTATCGGGTTTTCTTATGCATTGGAAGATGTTTAGCAGCACTGCTGGCCTCTACCCACTAGAAGCCAATAATGGGAGATAGCTGACATACTCAAAATATCCAAATCAATAAAGTTATTGGTGAAAATGAAAAATGTTTATTTTATTTTACGAAAAAAATTAAACGGACTTTTTGGCCAACCCAGTAGTTCTCTTTCATTGATACATGGATTTAGAATTCGGCCAGAATCCTTAAAGAGCTGACTAATGGCAGTGCCAGCTCAGTGACATCACCCTGATGGATGTGACAGTTTGCTGTCACCTTATGATACACATTCTTCTCTCTCCATGTTGACATATCATTGCACAAGTGACAGCCAGCCATAAAGATAAGGCATTATTTTCTCCTAAAACAAATACCAAGTAGGAAAGTTGTGGTTTTTATGCAAAGATTTACTATCTTCTACAAAATACTAATAAAAGAGCTGCCAATTGATTACAATTCCTCAAAAATGTCCTTTTTTGAGAGTAACAGGCAGAGGTCTACCTGTACCCAAGAAGGTAAGAACCTACCAGATGATCTCTGTTCTTGCCTTCGAGGGAGAAATACACATTAGTTTATTTACAGGATTTTCTGTTAAGGGCCAAGAGACTTTCAGGCAAAAGCACTATTTTGGCAAACTAAAAGAACACAAAAATGGGCCGCTCGTTTTCAGAAAGCTATACCTGTGTAGTCCAAACATTGTAAAGACCACATTTATACCATAGAAGCCATGGGAGCAGCAGAGAAACAACACTGGGCCTTTTCACTTGGTCTATGGGAAGGAGGCTCTTCCTCCTAAGTGTCAGCAACCAAATTCAGAGGCCATTCTGTGAGCTGTCTTAGGACTGTAGGAATGCAAGCACGCACGCGTATTTGTTTATAATTTGCCTCGTTCCATAGGGATGGCTTTCAGTAAGTACATGTGGAACCAAAGATATGTTGAAGTCCAGACAGAGAAAATATAAGTGAGAGTAGGAATTCAAGACCATTGAAACAAAAGACACAAACATGCATGCTGTAATTAAATTTCCAGCTTGGCTTTGGGGCTCCCGGCAGTTAAAGTAAAAAAAGGCTCAACTAGTCACACCATGCTCATCAGCAGAAAGGAGGAGACAGGCAACACCTCAGGCAAGCAAATATTTCCTAGTCTGGATTTTAAAAGGAAATTCTCAAAAGGAGCATTCTTTGGGGGGGGGGGCACTAAATTAAGACAGTAGACACTGCCCTCAAAACTTCCCTAATAATTGCAGTTATTGAGTCCATGTTTTATTTCCCTCTTCTATCATCCTTTGACTAAATTAAAAAAACACACAGGACAAAACATTAAAACCCATCTTCATGAAGGGGATTCTTTAAGCTGCGAATGCAATTTTGCTCAGCAAAGAAAAACTGGATGGGAGATATTTCTTCTGATCAATCCTCCGAAGAAGAGACACTCATTGATTCAGTCATTTGTTCACTTTGAGGTGCTACTAGGAGGTGCTAGGAATCAAGATGGGTACTCTAGATTCAAAGTCACAGTAAGACATAGTCACAATCCTTGAAGAATTCACAGTCTGGTAAACTCTAATTTCCAAAGATATTTTTTGTCAGTGACCTTATCGCCACAAAGTTTTACTGTAACTGTTCATGGAAACTTGGAAGAGATGATACAAACAACAGTATTTTTACCATGTTTCCTTAAAAGAACTTATGACATGATTTCACATTGTTTCCTAAAAAAATCATTTTCTCCACAAGGCTTAACATATTCACTCATTCACTTAAAAAATACGTACTGAGTGTCTGTTATTTCCAGGGTTATAGCCATGAAAAACACAAGCAAAAACTCCCTGCCCTATGGAGAACATACATTCCAGAGGGATATAAAAAGTCCATTTAGCTTTTTCTGTAAAATAAAAGACACATTCCTCATTTTTACCAATAACTTTATTGATCTGGATATTTTGAGTATGTCGGTTATTTCCCATTTAGTACAACATCGATTGTTCTCAATGCATGTCTCGATTTGATCCCTATCAACTTCAGCTGGGCTACTCAACGGTGGTGCCTAATCCAACATGACACTTCTCAAACCACTTTTGACACATTCAATCAGTCACAGCACCTTCTCCATACATTGCACAAATCATTTTTGTGTTTCAGTTGAGTTTTTACCTTTCTTGAAAAAAATAAAGCATATTATACCAAAAATGTTGCTTATTTTATTCCATCTGCAATATTAAAATAGCTACCCGAACATTCACCAATTTTGATTTTTTTTAATGCATGGTAATATGATGACAGCTGTCACAAAATTGTTTTGAATGAATTTAAAGTGAATCTAACAAAATTGTTTCAAATGAAGTTAAAGACAGCTAAGCACTACTAGAGCCATCTTACAGAAAAAAAAATCAAATGACCTTTTTGGTCGACCAATAATCTGTACCAGAAAGAGTTCTAAGCTAACTCCGTATATTAACTCACTTGCTCCTCACAAGAAACCAAGGATAAAGTATCATTACTATTTCCATTTTACAGATTAGAAAACAGACTGGGTAAGGTTAAGAAACAAGGTTACACTGTTAGTAAGGGGTAGAGCAGAGGTTTAAACTCAGGCAGTTTGGCCCCACAGTGCACGTCCCTAAACACTGAAGTGACTTTCACTAATAACAGATGCCCAGGAAATATCTGTTGAGTGATGAACAGAAGAGAGGAGGACAGAAAGCTCAGAGAAGTCAGGAAGGATATTGTAAAGATTAATAAAATCCTTACACTTTGCAGAAATCTTTAATGGTCACAAAATATGCTCAAATGAAGTGTCATTGAAGTTTCATTACCACTCATGAGGTATGTTTTCTGATCCTCTTTATTTAGATGAGATAGAGACTGTCCCCTGGCCACAGCTGGCAAGTGGTGAAGCCGGGTCACCCGTGCTCTTTCTAAGGCGCCTTAGAGGCAGGACAGGCAAACTCAGCTTGAGGTGCCAAGTAAAACTTCCCAGAGGAACAGGAGTGGAGCTGTGCCTTTAAGTGAGCAAATGGAACTTTAAAGTCATGTTTCCAGAAGATTATGCAAATTAAAAAACAAAAACAAAAACAAGTGCTAGGCTTATAATAATAACAACTCAATAAATATCTGAACCGGAATATTTACCAATGTGGTGCGCTGAACCAAAGATGAACCACATGTTTGCCAGAGCATTACACTGTAGTACTGTTTCCAAATACTCAGTCCCCTTCCTGGTTCCTCAGGTATCCCCAGGATATCCCTGGTACCTCCATGAATTCCACAGGGTTTGCAGGATCCTGTGGAAGGATTATTTATCCCCAACACATTGACAATAGGTTTGGCCATGTTACTCGTCTTGGCCTTTAGCCTGTGAGTAGACATGACACACACAATGTCTGAGAAGTTTTAACAGGCGATGTAAGCTTCCACTGGCTGCCTTTGCCCTCTGCTACAAGTACCCCCTGCCCCAAATAGGGGCTGCCCCTTCAGCCTGGATTATGGAATGAAGAGACACAGGGAGCAGAAGACCTAATGCCAATCTGCCAAAGACACATAATGTGGGCAAGAAATAAACCTCCAGTTATTGCAAGCCACTAAAAATTAGGGACTATTTGTTACCATGGAACAGCTGATTAAAACTGCTATTATTATTATTATTATTAGGTTAAATTTCAATTTTAAACCCCAAAAAGTTTTGAAAAACTTAAAAAAATCAATCAAAATTCCAAATAGTCAAAACAGATTTCTCACAACAGATCAGAGTGGGTCTGGTTCTAATAACTATGTCAGAGAAATATTCTGTATTCCTATTCTATACAGATCTTTCTTTTTTCCTTTTACCTACCAACCCTGTCTCCTGACAAACCTTACAGGTAATGACAGCATCTCTGTTGAGCTCATTTTCCACTCTCCATTCACATTCTCTGTGGGAGATGGGATTTAAAAAATGAAGTCAAGAGATTGGCTTTTGAAGGCCTCTCTTAGAAGCTCTATAGCCTCGTCAAATAAGCTATTTTTCATTTAAAGATAAATTGATGCAGATTTCATCATTATTTATTAATAGATTCTCACCTATTCTATTTTCCTAGCTTGGCCTTTTGTATTTTTTAAGGAAAATTAGCTTCTAAAGATTATTTTATTTTCTTACATCAACAATAGCATTTACTCTTCTTATAGGCAAATGCTCTGTGTTTTCTGGTGGCATTAAGTACTGAGCCACTGTCACTCTCCTCTAACACTCTGTCATATTAGCACATGGGCACAAGCTGCTGTTCTCATGAGCTTGAAGCCTAATGGGCAAAATAGAACAATAAGCAAGTAAGTAACCAAATGCCTTCAATCCTGTTAAGTGCTGTGAAGAAAAGACAGGATTTCAGTCCCCTATGACTCCCTACCCCCAGGATAAAAAGAAAGAAAGAAAGAAAACAGACAAATCTTCCAAACAGAATAGTTCAAAATAACGTATGTAGATACTCTGCCCCCAAGGAGGTGAAGCATAATTCCCTAATCCTTAAGTGTGGGCTGTGCAGAATAACTTCCTTCCAAAGAGTAGGAGATGGAAGAGGAAGAGGAGTAACTTTACAGTGGAGACACTGACCAGTATCTCAGCCAGGTGATCAAGGTCAGCATCAACAAATCATACTATTGCTATAGACCCTTGATGAGATACAATGAGAATGACACTCATCAGAGAATGGTCTTCCTCCCAAAAAACACACTATGTAAGTCTCATCATGAGAAAAATAGTAGACAAATTCCCACAGAGGGACATGCTGCAACATACATGACCAATACTCCTCCAAACTGTCAAGGACACCAAAAACAAAGGAAGCTGGGAAACTGCCACAACTAAGGAGTCATGACTAAATGTATATGGTATCTGGGTAGGCTCCATAAACAGGAAAAGGCATTAGGAAAAAACTAAAGAAATGTGAATAAAATATAGAATTTAGTTAATGATAATATATCAATATTTGTTCATCAATTGTGACAAATTTACCATGCTACATTAAGATTTTAATAATAGGGGAAATCAAGTATCGGGTATACAGAAACTCTCTTGTTTTCACACTGTCTTCATACTTTTTCCGTAAATCTAAAACTGTTTTAATAAAGTCTATTTGGAATTTTTTTTTAAAAGAAAAGAGAGGTTTTTAATAGAGAATAATGAGGTATGGGATGAGATGAACTTAATTGGTAATCAGGGAAAACACGTCTGAGTGGAGACAATTTCCTTTCATATCCTGAGTTGGACAAGAAAAGCACAGCTATGTAAAGGGCAGGAAGACACGTGCTCAGGTGAGGTCCTGAGGTAGAAAAGAGCCTCAAATGGTTAAGAACTGAAGGAAGACAGTGCTTCCCTTGCTCTCCACAGTTTAGCAAGAGGAAGACGGAAAGGAACGTGAGATGGAACTGAAGAGCAAAGCCTAAGTCAGGTCAGGTGGAGCTTTACTGGTTTGGATTTTATACTGAGAGGAATGAGAGGACCGAGCAGGTTGTTCAGCAAGGGCATGGCACAATAATATCTGCAATGATAAAAGATGTGTGGAAACAGACTAAAGTAAAGCAAGAAGGAAAGTGGAGAATCCCAAGAAGAGGCCACTGCAAACATCCAAGACTAAGGAGAGAGTGAACCAAGAGGAACTGGAAAGAAGTGGAAAGACCTGAGGTCTAATTTGGAGGTAAATGTACAAAATTTGCTGACAGACTGGAGCTCAGCATAGGGAAGAGAACAAATAGTGAGGGCTGACATCTACATTTCTGGCCTGAGGAAGGAGGTAGGTGGTGATGCAGTTGAATGAGGTGGAGAGGACAATGGGTAGAATCCACTTAATGGATGAAGTCAGAAATTCTATTTTGAACAACTAAAATTTAAGATGCCTGGGAGATAACCAGCTGGATATCAGAAAGCATTTTCTGTTTTCCCCAAATCTGGGATAGAGGCTCGCCCTATTTTTCCCCATATCCTTATGTCAGCATTTACAAAACTCTGCTTTAATATCCTGTTTTCTTAACTCCATCCTTTAACAGACTAAAGGTCTAAGGTGGCAGAGATTTTACTGTCTTGTTCACCAATTAATCCCTAGTACCCAACAGCATTCTGGGCACATAATAGAAATTCATTATAAGTATATTAAAGGAATAAAGGAGGTTTGACATTGACACCAAAAATAAAACCAAAGGCACCCATAATAAAACTATTAGTCAATCTCATCTATGAATATGAATGTAAAATATGAAGTAAAATATTAATAAGTCAAATCCTACAGCCTAATAAAAGAATAATACATCAAGTCAATAAGGATGAGATTAAAAAAATGAGAGAATTAGATTTCCAGCCAAGATGGAGGCCTAGGTAGATACACTTTTCCTCCCTACACAACCAAAAGGACAACAACAAATTTAAAAACAAAAACTACCAGAACTGTCAGAAAACTGAACTGTATGGAAGTCTGACAAGGAGTTAAGGAAAAAACATTCAACCAGACTGACTGGAGGGATGGAGACAGGCAGCCAGGGCAGAGAGCACATGTGGCAAGGCAGCATCTAGAGGACCAGGCTGGTGAGGTGGTGGATGTCGGACTGGGTGGCGCCACATCTGTGTGCAGATAAACTGGGAGGAACGACTGGGGAGCAAGACAGACTATGCAACCCAGGGTTCCAGTGCAGAAAAAGAAAGCCTCAAAACCTCTGGCTGTAAAAACCTGTGGGAAACTCCCAGCCTCACAGGAAAGTGCACTGGAGAGAGCTACAGTGTCCCAGAATGTACACAAACCCACCAACCTGGAAATCAGCACCAGAAGGGCCCAATTTGCTTGTGGGTAGAAGGGGAAGTGACTGAAAGTGGGGCAAGTCTGAGCAAGTGGTATAGTTCCCTCTCTGACCTCTCCCCCACATACAACACTACGGGGATTGAATTGCCCCACCCTGGCAAATACCTAAGGCTCCACTGCTTACAATGTAACAAAAGTGCCAAGACAAAGAAATATGGTCCAAATGAAAGAACAGATCAAAACTCCAGAAAAAATACAACTAAGCGATGAAGAGATAGCCAGCCTATCAGATGCAGAGTGCAAAACACTGGTAATCAGGATGCTCACAGAAATGGTTGAGTATGGTTGCAAAATAAAGGAAAAAGTTAAATTAAAAAAAAAAATACACAGGGAACCAACAGTGAAGGGAAGGAAACCAGGACTCAAATCAATGATTTGGAGAAGTAAGAAATAAACATTCAACCAGAACAGAATGAAGAAACAAGAATTTGAAAAAAATGAGGAGGCGTAGGAACCTCTGGGACAACTTCAAATATTCCAACATCTAAATCATAGAGGTGCCAGAAGGAGAAGAGGAAGAGCAAGAAATTGAAAACTTATCTGAAAAAATAATGAAGGAGAACTTCCCTAATCTGGCAAAGGAAATAGACTTCCAGGAAGTCCAGGAAGCTCAGAGAGTCCCAAAGAAGTTGGACCCAAGGAAGCACACACCAAGGCACATCATCATTATATTATCCAAGATTAAAGATAAGGAGAGAGTCTTCAAAGCAGTGAGAAAAAAGGAGACAGTTACCTACAAAGGAGCTCCCATAAGACTATCAGCTGATTTCTGAAAAGAAACCTTACAGGCAAGAAGGGGCTGGAAAGAAGTACTCAAAGTCATGAAAGACTAGGACCTACATCCAAGAATACTCTATCCAGCAAAGCTAGCATTTAGAATGGAAGGGCAGATAAAGTGCTCCCCAGATAAGGTAAAGTTAAAGTTCATCATCACCAAGCCCTTATTATATGAAATGTTAAAGAGGTTTATCTAAGAAAAAGATGATCAAAACTATGAATAGTAAAATGACAACAAATTCACAACTATCAATAGCTGAACGTAAAAAAACCCCACAAAAACAAAAACAAACTAAGAAAACAACTAGAACAGGAACAGAATCACAGAAATGGAGATCACATGGAGGGTTATCAGTTGGGAAGGGAACAGAGAGAATGGGGGGAAAAGGTACAGGGAATAAGAAGCATAAATGGTAGGTACAAAATAGACATGGGGAAGTTAAGAATAGTATAGGAAATGGAGAAGCCAAAGAACTTTATTGTACAACCCATGGACATGAACTAAGGGCATGGGGGGAATATTTATCAGAGCGGGAGTACAGGGTGGAGAGGAATAAAGGGGAGGAAAAAATGGGGCAACTGTAATAGCATAATCAATAAAATATACTTTAAAAATAAAATAAAATAATAAGAGAATTATATATAAAATTCATCCTTAAAAATTTGAAAATAGATACAAAATAAATAATCCTAGGACTGCAAGGACAACTTAGCATTAGGAAACCTCAGAAGAAAAACTATGTTAGTCTTTGGATAAATGATAAAGAACATTTGATAGACTTTAAAACTCATCATGACAGCCACTCGGTAAATTTAAAATAAAAAGATGCTTAATCTTTTTATTAGAAAATTCAGTCTTGATGAATTAACAGAGGAAAAAACAAGACAGGAGGAGGCCTGTGTAAACTATTATTGTTTTGAACATTTTAGCTAAAAGTAAAACAGACCAAAAAAAGAAAGAGTAAAAATGCTGGGAAAAAAAAGACAAAAATTATCATTTTTTTCAGGTTATGACTATCTGCCTTGATACTACTTAAGACTAATGGGAAATTTTAATGTTTTCCAGTTATAAGATAACAACTTTCCCACATTAACTAGTTAGAAAATATGATGGAGAAAAAAAAGGACCATTCATGAAAACAACAAAAATATAAAATTCCTGAGACTAAATAACAAAAAATACAAAACTTAAATAAAGAAAAAAAACCCACATTAATCTCTAATTTAACTCAAGTCCAACCAAGCCAATAAAAATTTTATGTTTACAACTGGATGTTATAATTTTAAATTCTTCTAAAAAAAGAAGTCACTTATAAGATACAAAAAAGAAAAGTGAAAAAGAAAATCAATGAAAAGGAGCTTACCTTACCAGATAGTAAAATGGAGTATAACACTGAAATTTAAATAGTGCGCTACCAGAATTAAAAATATCAAAAATAATCATGAGACCATGCTAGAAAATATATGAATAGATAAAAAAATTACTAGAACTTTATGTAGGTCTCATTTGAATTGTTAAGTTAGTGTGGGAAAAAATGTATTACTTAATAATTTCTCTCCTGACCAAATAAACATTTTGGAAAAATTTAGATAGATGACTACTTTATAAGTTACATCTACGTATATCCCAAGTTGATTAAAAGAGTAAATATTTTAAAAACTTATTAGAATACTAAAAGAAATCGTTATAACGCTGAAAGATGAAGGCTTTTGTAAGTATGAAAACATAAACGACTGGTAGATATAATTACACAAAAATTTAAATTTCAGTCCTGGCCAGTGTGGCTCAGTTGGTTGGGCATTGTCCCACAAGGCGAAGGGTCACTGATTCAATTCCAGGTCAGGGCACATGCCTAAGCTGTGGGTTCAGGTCCCCAGCCAGGGTGCATGTGGGAGGCAACTGATCAATATTTCTCTCACACATTGTTGTTTTTCTCCATCTCTCCCTTTCTCCTTTCCCCTCTCTCTAAAATCAATATCCTCAGGTGAGGATAAAAAACAATTAAATTTCAAATAGCATAAAATACCTTGCATAAAAGTTCTTTTTAAAGGTATTGGGAAAAGATTTGATAATTCCCAAATTTCTTCAGGATATGGGGAATGAAGCTTTTTTTACAACGTTGATAGTACAAATAGTATAACCTTTCAGAAGGGTACCTGTAAATGTTTCCACAAAAAAAAAACAACGAAGAAATGAATTAAGCTGGAACGCTATAATTAGAGAAGTAGTTAATTAAATTATGATATGTAATAGAATACTATCTAGGTAGTAAATGTCATAGCACAGACATATATTTTTTGATATGGAAAGATACTCATGAGATATTTAAAAAGATTTAAGAAATAATCTGTGTAGCATAATCCCTTTGTTGAAAAAATTTACATATATAAGCATCGATAATAAAATGTTAACAATGGTTATTTCTGGATATAGGAAAATGGAAAGTTTTTATATTTTTAAAAAACTTTTCTATATTCTGACTTTTTTCAATGAATATGTATTACTTTCCTAATGAGTGAAGGGCATTTAGGCAAACTCAATCAAAACAAGAGAAGTTGAAATTTGCAACATAACTCATACGTGAAAGTAAATATCTAAACTGAAAAAGAATCATCTTTAAGGAACTTTTATTCCCAGTGCTGGAGTAGCTCTTGAAAGCTTTAGTGACAGGTAAATCACTGTTAGATGACAGGTAGCCACAACAAAATATTTCTAATATGTTTTACAATCCTCTGTCAACCATTTCAAGCTCTTCCATCAACTGGCCCAATTCTATCTTCCAGTCTCCTGTTACTCCCTATATAAACTCTCTGTCAAGTCAGTCTTTGTTTCTTTAGGGCAAAACACAAGAAAATCTGTTTGGTGTTTATCTCTGGTATGTAGAGTTTAAACAATTTTAGTTTTCTTGTTAAATGTTTGGATTTGGCTCTTCATAAAATCCCACTTGGTAGCAGTTACCGGAAATAATGGTAGAAAAGTGAAGAGAAGTTAAACCTCATCCCTTCTCTGATTATCCTGATTTCCCCTCTGTCAGACTTCTCGAACAATTATGCTGTGCCACCACAACTCTTTAATCGTACATATACTGGTGAATAGTACTTTCTTCTCATTCATTCATTCATTCACGCTTGGTTGTATGACTTTTTGTTTTTCCAGTGAACTCAGCAGCCTGAGAACAGGTATAGAAAAAGTAAATAGTTGGAATTCATCCAGGGTTCAATTTTTGCTGAACTTGCATTCTGGAAGGCAAGAAAGTTCAGATGTTGCCAAGAGAGTAGTTGTTAGAATGGACCACAGATCCAATATGGATGGGATAAAAAAGACAACAAGAGAGCTAACAGATAAAGAGAAAGAGCATATTTCAAAGAACTAACCCTGTGAAACGCTAACAAGGCTTTTCAGAGTTGTTTTTCTTTTATCATTCATTATCTGGGACCATAAATACATATATTCAGATTATAAGAATGTGTGCACAACTATTATGTTAGTGTTATATATTATATTATATAATATAAGAATATTTATGCCACTCTTTTAGGAATAAAAAATATGGAAATTCAATAGTAGAGGGAAGTTCCTTCAATCAGAGTCATTAAGGAAATATTTGTCTCTCACTGATGTGTAAGTGTACGCTTCAGAGGCTGAGGTTATTAAAATAGCAAAACAAACACAAATAGAAAAAGGCAGCTACAGTAGAAGGTACACGGGACAACAAAAAGAGCATGCTAATAAACAATGTCCCTTCCCCAAACCCACTCAGCATCATCTGCGGCCTCTGCTGCGACCCAGGGCAAACACTGAAGAACGAGGCAAGTTTGATGCTCAGTGACAGTGCCTGAGAGACTTCCAGCCCTTCCTGAGCTCAGGTAACATGAACCTTGGAGAGTATCTCTGGGTAGAAGGGATAAAGGGCAAGAAATGAAAATTGATTGTCTTCCATGACCATACTTTATAAATACACATAGTGAGAAAAAAAACCAAACAAATTTACAGTAATGCAGAAAAAATTGTTGAACACATACAAAATTTAGGTTCTGTGAAGCTGACTTAAAAAACCTGAATACTAAGCTGTATTTCTTACCTTTTTTTAAATTTTGAAATCATTATGTGAATGAGCAAACATTTAAAGAGAAAGCAAAGTTAAAATATGTGGGGGTGGTTATGGACTTTTTCCTTTTTTACATGTAAATATAGTTATATTTGTGCAAAAAAAGAAAAATGGAAAAACACTATTTTTTCTCTTATGTAAAAATTTCCACCTGCACTGTATTCCCAGGGACATGTCCCATCTATACTGTCAATCATCCCAACACACGGAAGCACGTCCTTTCCTCTCACACAGTCCCTGTCTCATTTGTAAGCATTCCTTCTGAGGTAGTTCAGGGACTCAGGGACTATGAAATAAAATGAAAACTGAGCGGGTAATGCCTCAGCATCCTTTCAGATCCTCCTCTTTCTTTCATTATCTATTCAAAAACAAAGGGTGGCTCTAAACTTCCCAGATACAAGATTTAAAGAAGATCGCTTTTCTCCTCTACATCCTTGCCCATGGAGACGTAGAAAAAGGGAAAGAACAAGCCTCTTTCCCAGGTAGTCATCAAAAAGTCAGAAGACATGGGGCAAGGGGAGAGAACGTTATTTCCAGACTCAAAAAGAGAAAAAGATAAAGTAAGGTTGTTGGTTTTTTTTTCTTACTTCTAAGAAAGCTTTTGAGGCATGAGTATAGTATTATGACAAGTTATGATTACTAAATATTGAAGCAATTTCACAAGTCACGTACCATAGTGGAAAAAAATGATCACTTAAAGATATTTGTAATGGAATATATGGAAGCACCCTTCAATGAAAACAAATGTAAAAATAAATTTTCTAGTTTAATTTGGACCCACTGATGTATAGACGCCAGCAACGATTTCTTTAGCATTTTTCATGTCATCGGGAGGCCTTTCATCAGAATTATTATACACACCAGCCTAATTCTGAAACCTACTAAAGTTATACTTATTACTGAAGACTCTAATAATCAGAGCTTTTTGAAACTTTTGAGAAAAGGGAAGATAACTTCAGGAAAGGATGGCAAACAGGAATCATCAAATGTGTTTTCTTCATTGATTAAAAGAAGGACAAGTTATTTTCAGTTTTTAGGTTAAAAGATTTGAAATTAGAAGAGGCATTTTAGTCTTAAGTAGTGTCAAACCTTTTCAAATCTCGTATTTCAGACTCTTCTGATAGAGGATGATAAACTGTCTTTTTACATGCAGAGTTCAAGTGCAGTTGCATGGTATAAGACAGTTCATAGATAAAGTCTGAATTTAAAATTAGAGAACTGGAGTGTTTGTGATTTAATATCATTCCTTCATTACCCTACCTATCTTTTATATCAATGATGTGAACCTTTACATTATAATCTCAGGGAATGTCACCAAGGACAAATGTAGGACAAATGGGGGTCACTGTCCCCGAAACCTAGACTACACTGTCTAATCCTCTGAAACATATATTCAAAGGAAAGGCTTAATCAGTTAAAGTAGACTTAATGCAAAACCTTTCCACTGAAGTTCAGTGGAGAAAGGGACCTTGTCCAATTTGTTACCCCTGCTCTTAAGGTAAAAAGATCAGAATACCTGAAATAACACTCTATAAATCCACACTCTTGTTTTAATTTAAAAAATGTTTTTAAATGTCACCTGAACTGTGGCCATGATGAAGTAAGAGGGACCATATTGTCCTTCTCAGAGTAAACAACTAAAAAACTAGACAAAATATATGAAGCAATGTTTTTCTGACACTAGATGACAGCCAATGCAGGACAGTGCCTGAGGAAAGGGAAACAGAAGAGGTGAGCCCCGTTTATGGACTGGAGAGAGTTTACAGCCAGTAGTGCAGGTGGAAGGAGGCCAAGTGCAGCCCTGCAATTTCTCTGAGTTGAGAGTTAGGGAAACAAGGCAGGTGGAATTAGGGACAGGGTAGTAATAAGGAGAGAGCTACACAGAGAGAAAGGTCTAAACGTTTGCAGGGGATTACCCTTGAGGCTTTAGCTGAGTACTGACTGGCACAAGAATGTAAGGAAAATACCTAAACTGTGGATCAGAGGGCACAATATGTGGAGTTCACACAAGACCACAAATCGTTCATGTTCCCACCAGCCAGAGTGGAAGGACCTTCTAGCACAAGGCAAGGAGTACAATCCTTAGAAAGATATTGCCTGAGTAGTGGGAACAACTGAGCACTAAACAAAAGGTTGTTAATTAGTTTCCATAACAAAGGCCAACAGGAAAACTTGAACAGATCAACTATTTCCCCAGAAGATCAAATTGTTCCCCAGTTAACTGCATCCTGGTACAAAGTCTAATCTTATTTCAAGAAACCTTTTAAAAATTCCAGGACTCAAAAACATAAAATTCACCCTGCTTAGTATCCAGTAAAACTTCTAGACATGCAAATAAGCAGAAATATGAGCAATAATCAGAAGAAAAATCAACCAATAGAAAGAGGCCCAGAAATGACATAGATAAGAAACTTAGTAGACAAAGTAAAACTGCTAACAGTCAGAGGGTTTGTTTATCAGAGCCTGAGAATGCATAAAATACTCTCTATCTGTTCCAGAAGGCAGAGGAAAATAAGAGCATGATAGGGAAATAAAAGATAAAGAAGACCAAACCAAACTTCTAGACATGAAAAATATGCTGGATGGGACTAACAGTAGATTAGATAGGACAGAAGAAAAGATTAGTAAATGTCAAGACACAGCAATAAAAACTCTCTAAAATGAAACACAAAGAGCAAAATCACTGAAATGAAGAAGATGAACAGACCAATAGCAAGCAACATTAAGTGGCCTAACATAAGTATAATTGGAGTCTCAGAAGGAAAGGATAGAGGTGAGAAGAGAAAAAAATATTTGAAGAAAGAGTAATGACTGAAAATTTCCCATTTCCTGAAAACTACAAATTTAGATCCAGTTAGCTAAACAAAAACTCAGGCAGAAGAAATAAGAATAAAACCATTCCAGGATACAACAAAATCAAGTTATTGAAAACTAGTGATAAAGAGGAAAGTCTTTAAAGAACCAGAGAAAAAAAGATACAGTATATACAGAAGAATAAAGATAAGAATGACAAATTTCAGTAGAGGCCAGAAAACTGGAGTATATCTGTAAAATCTAAAAATAAGAAAAAAAAATCAACATGCTGTTAACTGAGAATTCTCTATTCCATTAAAATATCTTTCAAAACAAAGGTAAAATAAAACTAACCCTAACAGAATAGTACTACAAGAAATTTTAAAGGAAGTTCTTTAGGTAGAAGAAAAGTGATACCAGATGGAAACTTGTATCTACAAAAGCATGAAGAGCCTCTCAAATAGTAAATTTGGGTATAAATACAAAATACTTGTTTTTCTTGGATTCGAAGTGTCTTTTAAAATAATTAAAATGTTTAGAATGAAAATAATATCAAATTGTAGAGTTTATAACCTCAAATCACATAGAAGTAAAATGTATGACAACAACATACAAAAGCCAGTAGGGGGAAATGGAAGTTCTATATACTGTCGTAAGATTCTCACAGTAGGTATGAGGGGGTATAATGTTACTTGGATATGGAATTTGATAAGTTAAAAAAGTACACTGTAAATTCTAGAGCAGCCACAAAAAATATAACTAATAAGCCAATACTGGATATAACTGGAATAATAAAAAAGACTATTCCTGCCCAAAAAGAGGGAAAAATGACAACAAAAAACAAATAGATGGTAGCTTTAAATTCAACCATATCAATAATCAAATTAATTCCAACTAAAAAAAGAAGAGACTGTCAGATTATATAAAAAAGAAAAGAAACTCATTTCAAATGTAAAGACAAAGTTAGGCTTAAAAGTAAAAGAGTAGGGAAATATATACCATTATAGCACGAACCAAAAGAAAGCTAGAATAGCTATATTAGTATCAAAGTAGAATTCAGAGCAATATATATTACCAGCGATAAAGAGGATCATTTCGGCCCCAGCCTGGTGGCTCAGTTGGTTAGAGTTTCATACCATGCATCAAAATGTTGTGATTCCAGTCAGGGCACATACCTAGGTTGTAGGTTCGACCCTGAGTCGGGGCACATACAAGAGGCAACCAATCGATGTTTCTCTCTCACACCAATGTTTCTCTCTTTCTCTCTCAATCTCTCTACCTCCCTTCCTCTCTCTCTAAAATCAATAAGTGTATCTCCTCAGGTGAAGATTTTAAAAAAGGGTCATTCCATAATGATAAATATTTATGTACTTAATAACAGTGTTTCAAAATATATGAAGCAAAAACTGATAAAAGCAAAAGAGACAAATTGACAATAAGAATCCGAAATTTTAATACTGCTTTCAAAAATTAATAGAATAGGCAGAAAGTAAATAAGGATATAGACTTGTACAACACTGTGAACAAACTAGCCTAATTGGGATTTGTAGGACAACCAACCTATAATACTTCAAGTGACCACAAAAATAAGGCTAAATAAATTTAAAAGGACTAAAATTATGCGAAGTATTTTCTTGAGACACAGGAAAATTAGATATCAATAGGAGAAAGATGTCTGAAATATCTAAAAAGTAAAAAATACACTACTAACTAACCCATGAGGCAAAGGAAAAATCAACAGGGAAACTAGAAAATGTTTTGAATTGAATAAAAATGAAAACATGACATATCAAAATTTGGTAGATGCTGCTAAAGCTATGTAGAGGGAAACTTCAGGTTACTCATATGTCAAAGCTCATGAAATTGCACACTTTAAACATGTGCAGGGCGCTGTATGTCAATTTTACCTCGATAAAATCGTTAACAAGTCCTCTGAACATTCAACCATTCCTTGCTCCTTTAACCTACAATGTCACATTTCTTCATTCCCAGTCCATTCATCAACTCCTATTAAAGGAGTTCCGGGAGTCTGTCTTCATGGTGTTGGCATCATCCATGAAATATACTTAAAATAAGAGACCTATTTTCCTTAATCGGAAAAGCAGGTGGAGGTGAAGGAGTCAGGAAACAATAGGACAGATAATTGAGCCATAATAATTTGGAGGGCACAGGGAGTGCTTAAAGTAATTGACATTTCTTTGTTCCTTTTTATGCCACCTGGGTACTCCCTTACCTAGAATTGCTTTTGAGCTTGGAGCACCCCAACTCATTCTGTTTTCTTTGCCAAATAATGCAGTTTCAAAAAAACTGAGTTGCCACATGGTTTTTAGCAAAAACAACCAGCAAAAAAAAACCCCATAAAAATCAGCTTTTCTATCGATGTACTACATGTTACTCAGAAAAGAACCATCAGGGTACATGTGCTCTTTCCATCTGAATCACAGATATGGCTCAAGTTCTACCCTCTCCAAGGCAACCAGCCTTCCTGAACCACTCTGGGACCTGATGACATCCTGATCTCTGATCTCTGTAGAATTCTCAGATTGAATCATGCAATTTATCATTAAAACTGTTTTCTTACCTACTGTATGGCAATTTCTTCGATTCTTCTCCCCAAATTTTAGCTTCACCTACAAATATGAGAACTTCTGTCCATAGTTCTGCTCTCTTAGGGAAGTAATGAGGGAGAAGCTTTCACTGGTACCATTATTTATATTTCCTCTTCTTAAGAGGCATAAACAATCTGACTGGGGAGGCCAGCATTCAGGCAAACTGAGCTTCTGGACAGCCCCTTCTCGTGGGCAGAGCTGCTGGCTCGTCAGCAGAGCACAACCCCCTCTTGAAGGCAACATGCAGTTTTCCCACTGTTGTGCCTCCAACAGAGTTAACACATGAAATTGAGGAGATAGGAGAAATGCTGTAGGCCTCATTTTGGCCTGGGGTCCAAGCCACATTTCTCAGTCCAGCTTAATATAGCTGATAATATCCCACCACCAACAGGAGTGGATGAGAGGTATGATTAATAATACCACCATCCTTCCTTTATTGACTGTCGAAATGTCTACCATTCTAGACTGACTCTTTAGTCACGGAGTCCCTCATAATTCTCGAGGACCTGATACATCATTTCCTAGTCTTTGCCCCAAGTACTATTTTTCTGCCCTTTTTACAATATTTATTCTGCTTGGTACTGTAGTTAGTTGTATACATCTCTTTGGACAGTTAAATTACAAGCTCTGTAAGAGAAGAGGCTAGCTATGTCATACTTATTTTTGTATCAATTCAGTGTAACTTTTAAAGACATTTAATTTGTATCACCTTTGTAATAACTTGTTTACTGTTTGTTTTTAGGCAGAAAACAAACACCTTTGTAATAACTTGTTTACTGTTTGTTTAAAGACATTTAATTTGTATCACCTTTGTAATAACTTGTTTACTGTTTGTTATAAATTCAGTGAGGCAGGGAGTCACTACTTATTAAGTGCTGTATCTCTTCCATTGGCATGGGGCTTGACACAGATTAAATGCTCTGTTAATATTTGTTGAATTGTACATTTTCTTACACATTTATATCGATGCCTAATAAATATCTGTTGACTGATCAATTTATTAATTGATAGGGGAAGATGAGATGGGGAAGGTGAGATGTGGAAGATGAATCTAAAACCAAAGTGCCATCTTATTTAATTTCAGAACAACTAAAATTAAAACATCACCACCAACAAATACATGCTTCCTTTGAAGGCAATGGTGAAATGAAGAACATCATTCCTTTACCCACCTTTGGAATTTTCGTACCTATAAATTACTATGCTACTTAGTGTACCCAGTACACAGGGCAAAATCCAATTTGCATAATCACTGATTGCTCTTGTTTCTAAATGATCACTTCCTAATGAAAAATAGGTTTTTCACATTGCAGATATAAGGAAATCTTGAACACAGAATCCAGCCAATCTAATAGTTCTGATATAGCGACTCACCAAAAGATTGCAAGCTACAAGGGTGATCTGACCTCCAAGAGTTTTTTGTTGTGTTGTTCACTATTGGAAAATGGATCAGATATTCAAGCTTTCTGCTGTTCTGGGACAATGGCAATTGGTGCATCTTGGCCTCATAGAGGTCCCCTGACTTTCCTTCTTTCCCTTTTAAACGTATGTTTGTGTGTTTGTTTTTGAAGATGCATTTATTTATTTTTAGGGAGAGAGGAAGGGAGGGAGAAGGACAGGGAGAGAAACATTGATGTGAGAGAAACATCAATCGGTTGCCTCTCGTCTGTGCCCCAACCAGGGACCATCCCTCAACCCAGACATGGGCTCTGACCAGGAATTGAGCTGGTGACCTTTCGCTTTGCAGGATGACACCCAATGAACTGACCGCCACTGTTCAGGGCCCATGACTTTTTTTTAATAGCTCAGTAGTACCAGAGCAAACATTGACTTTAGATGTTTTAGATATTTACTTTACATGTTCAAATTCAGATTTATTTGCAAATTGATTAGAAGGGGAAAAAAATAAAGTCCAAGAAAATGCCTAATAACTTAAACAAATAAAATATACATCCTGTAAGTGACTACTCATTGTCCAATCTTAGGCTGGGTCCTTGACAAGAAAGTGTCTGTCCTCTAGGAGCGTGCACTATGTTCGATTTATACTGAAATAGTATAGCCTACAGTATGACTGATTTAAACTGAAGCCAATACAGAACAATGTGAAGTGGAATATAAGGAAGGGTGAGAGTCTGTGGTTTGGTCAATCAGAACACAGGAGAAGGACAAGAGGGATGTTTCACGGTGAGTCCTAAAGAAAAAAATGTAGCAGGTAAATTGGTAGAAATGAATAGGGATACTCAGGAAAGGGGGCAAATCGCAAGAGTTACAACCTGTTTGCACCAAGAATACTTTCAAAAGTCTACGTTGACTGTGATCTAACTCAGAGTAGGCAACAATCCATTGATCTGGGAGGCAAACTCAAACCTGCCTACGACTCTCCTGCGGGGCTTCTGAGTGGGTCCCGGTTTTCCAAGACCCCCTGAAATTTCTGCAACCTCTAAAGGCCAGGAAAGCGACATCACAGAGTCAATAATATATGTTACAGGACATTAATTATGACCATCTGATGATTATTATTTTATTGCGGTTTTTCTGGGGGAAGATGTCAATCACTTCACAGGCAAACCAGGTGCCCCTGGGTGACAGGTCCGCACTAGATAGCTAAGGTAGTTATCTAGTGCAGCAGTGCCCAATTTGTGGGAAATATGAAGTTATTCCAAGGATCCCAATAAATTCATATGAGCACAAGCATTGTCTGAACACCATATAAATTATGTTTCACACATGTTCCAAATGTAGATAATTACCATGGTTTTTAATTTTTTAATACCTATTTTAAAATGCATTTGAATTCAAGTTTGTTTCAGAAGGAACTGTCTGAGGGATCATAAGGATTTCTAAACATGGAAAAGAAAAGAATACATCACTTGCTGAAAAATCGTATATCTTTTCCAGGTCTAAAAACAGAACAAAGCATGTATAATGGAATCCAACTCTTCAAAGACATCAAAAAAGGAATTTAAGGAATTTCTTGTATAATTTAGCTGTTCAAGTTTGCATATAATCATTTCAGTCTTTATAAATAAAAGGTTTTTTCAGCCTTCAAAAAAATGCAATTGAATTCATAGCCAGTTTCTTCACTACTATCATCTAGGACTCAAGGAGCTTAAAGATAATTATCCAACAAATGATAAGTCCTAAGGAAAGAAGCATAGAAAAGAGGTTCATCTCACTGGGGTGGGGGGTGGGGTGGGACACAGAGGTGCCAGCAAAGGCTTTTCAGAGAGACACTTGAGTTAGTGTTTCTTTTCTTTTCTTTTCTTTTCTTTTCTTTTCTTTTCTTTTCTTTTCTTTTCTTCTCTTTCTTTCTTTCTTTCTTTCTCTTTCTTGATTTCATTTATATATTTTTAGAGAGAGGGGAAGGGAGAAAGAGAGGGAAACATCTCTTTGTGCGTTTGCTTCTTGAGTGCCCCCTACTGGAGACCTGGCCCACAACCCAGGTCTGTGCCCTGACTGGGAATTGAACCTGCGACCCTTTGGTTCACAGGCCGGCACTAAATCCCCTGAGCTACACCAGCCAGGGTGACTTAGTGTCTCTTAAAGAGGGAAGGTCTCAGAAGCCTGAACATTTCTGAGAGAATATTTTAGCTTATATTTTATTCTAGTAATATTCTTAAATATACACACATACACACTCTGGATCACCTGGGTGCCCACCTTGTAACTGAGCACTGTA
This sequence comes from Mormoops blainvillei, assembly GCA_004026545.1. NCBI lineage: Eukaryota > Metazoa > Chordata > Mammalia > Chiroptera > Mormoopidae > Mormoops > Mormoops blainvillei. The sequence continues at coordinate 137,410 of PVJD01001843.1, forward strand.
GGGAGGTAAACAGGGGTTTGCAGTTATTAAGTGGTCAGGGGCCTGATCACCTGAGCTGAATTATATACTAGGCCACGGAAGGGTTTAAAATAAAAGTGACACAATCTGAATTATATTTCAAAGAGATGGTTCTTGTGAATGTGTGAAGAACAGATTATGCAGACTGGCAGGAGTAGTAGCAGAAACACTGGGTAGGGAGCTTTTCAGAGTAGTCCTAACACATAATTATGGTTTTCTAGACAAGAGGTGCTGAAACTGAGATTGAAGGAAAGATTAAAAGGAAAGCCTGAGCCTAAACCCAGGCCTAAAGGATGAGTAGTGTGCCAGAAAAGGGGTAGAGAAAGGAAGACAGAGGGACCAGCAAGTTCTGGAGGTAAGAAACAACATGGTACATTCAAAACATGAAGAGGAAGTCAATTGTTTGGAATCTTAACCATGAGTGGAGAGGCATGGTAAGACGTAAGTCTCCAGGTGGGGTCAGATGTGGCCACATTAAGAAGTCTGAACTGCACCCTAAAAGCAATGAGGAAACAGTGGTTTTAAGCAAAGAAGTGACAATCTTTTGAAGAAAGATGTGTACTTAGAAATGCCTGTGAGATTTAGTAACAAGGAGTAATCTGGCAAAAGGAGCCCCGCAGGGTGGGGTGCAAATCAAGTCGGGAGGCACCCAATTTTGTCTCAGGCAAAGAAACAGAAAACAACCGTGCCATTAATGCACATTATGCGCTAACCAACTAGAGCATGGGAACTTTAATGAGAACGCACTGTCTTTTTTTGATATTCCAATTCCTACCTGGAAGTCACAGATTAGGTACACAGACAAACAGCAAATAATATAGACAGAAAGAGGTAGGCAAGGGAGGATCCACTGAGTTTGATATTAATAGATTTAGGGTAATTTTAAGGTGGTTTTAAACCAAGATTAGAATAAAATTTGTTGTTAACAATGGCAGATTAACCAGAAGATAAATAAATATATTAATTTATATTATTTTAAATCTTGTCCTAAATAATTTTCCTACATGTATTCTATTAATGATTGTTTTTAGTAATTGGAGGTTTGGAGGGGTTTTTTTTTTAAATAAGTATTTTAAATTTGAGTTTCTGATTGCAGTTTTATAGGAAAAAAACAACAACTTATGTAAGTCTTCAAATCAGTTACCTGCAAGACTATTCTCACTTTAACCCAATTCATAGTTATCCCTCAAGATGCAGCTCAGACAGAAGTTCTCCTAAGGACAGCTTCCATAAAATAAAGAATAGTCATATTTTTTTTCCTTTGTCTTTCTGTAACCCTGTATGCATAATTCTATTCACTTCACTGGCTTTGGGTCTGTCTCCCACAAGCAGGGATTCTGTCTTACTCATCTGTGTATCCCCAGCACCCAGCACAGTGCCTGAGGCATAGGAAGTTCAATAAAGCCTTGTTAAACTGGCGAATCATGGGGCTGCCTTTCAGTTTGGACCATATAACCATGCCCAGGCCCCAGCATCCACCTGGTGGCAGCAGCCCCACAGTGCAGTATACCCAGGAGGGAGTAAACAGTTTACAGGGAGTTCCTCTAACACGCCTAACACATCTATAAAGTAATTGCAAATCTTCCTATACTCCCTACTCCCCCACTTCCTCTCCACTTCTTTCTCCACATAAATATCTAAACCCATACAACAAAAAGCAAGTTCAAACAAAGTTTTAATGCTTTATCTTTGTTTTCTCAGAATCAATCAGCAACTTATGATGACCATTAAAAGAAAAAAGTTTTATAAGAAGGTAAAAGAATTCAGTAGTACAGTTAGATTTTTAACAGATTCCCAAAATACTACTTCAAGAAATTTTACCTCAGAAACATTTCATTATTGGTTCAAACAATATTAGTCAATATAGCCAAGTTTAATATTTATTTTAAAGTATCTTTAGCCCTTGTCCAGTTATCACAGAATATGGTGTTTGATTTTTTTTTTAATGTAGAAGAGAACGTTTTAGGGGAAGGTTCAAAAACAAGAAATATTTTATTGGTATCTTATTTGAACTATTATTTTTATCCATCTAATTCATAAAAATCAAAATTGATATACTTTCCTAATTGCTTTGCCAGCTTGGTTGCATCTTGAAACAGCAGAAAATGATCCAGTCAACCTGTCTAAAAGCATGTACAGTGATAGAATGAGGGATCTGCCCAGCAAACAAATTAATTCCAAGACCAGGCACTCCAAAATTCCAAAGTCAGCAGCAACTAAGGATTCCTTTACACGCCAGGAGAGGGAAACAGGTACCGTTTCATCCTGATAAAACTCTGCCATGTTGGCAACAAGTCTGTAGACAATGCTTTCAAAAACACTGTTAAAGGTATCTGTTATTTTATAGACTCTCAGTCTAGCCAGTTTGGTTTGCCTACATTTTAAGTGGCTACATTTTCCAGCATTTAACATCCAACCCCCTCTACACCACCACCACCCACTACACACACACATGCACATACACCAGGAACTATTGATAATAAAAGACATAGTGATAACGTCCATCTTATTTTGCTCAAATTCTAGTGCCTCCCTATACTATCTCTTCCACTACAAGGAAACACTCGAGAGAAAACGTTAACATTCCCCTCTTCCACCTATTATGATCCAAGGACAGTGTAATAGAAGCCTCCCTCTGTGCAAACAAAGCCTACAATCAGCTTTGAGTTGCGCTGCCTTGGAGCTGGCTTTGGCTCTCTGGAGCAAGGAGGAGATTTAATGAGGCTTTGCAGACTGAAGGTCACGCTGTGCTGAATAACAGTTTCCGCAGAGAACCATACATTCATCCTAAAGAGTTGCATACGGCTCGCAGACAACTGACTCACTAACAGAAGACACTTGATGACTGATGACAGAGTTTCATATAGCCAGCCACACAGACCCAGAGATCTGTCTTATGAGACCCTAAGCTAGCAAGTACTATACTAGCGGGAAAGGTCCTGTTCTTGGCAGAAAAGTTCCATAATCTATGCATTTCCCGAAAGATCATGTTTGGTCTCTGGCTCAAAAATTATCAGCCATTTTTCATGTTAAATATTAGGGTGGAGAGAGCAAGGAAAGGAATTCTAGAAAACATTAATTTCACTAACAAAGAATTCTATTCTTTTTAAACTGGAAAACTCAGGTGCCCTGCTTCTATGGACTTTTGTTCTTAAAATAAAAATCTACTCCATCTCTCTTCACAAGGCCATTCTTTTTACTTGAAGGTCTTTTTCTCACTACATTTCAGACCTATTAGGAGATATAAGTGGGAGTAAACCAGTTTTTTCATGTGAATAAAAAACAAACAAAAAACCTTAAGCTTCAGTTTCTTTCTGCTAGTGTGTGAGCTTAAGGGAGTCACTTAAACCTTCACTGATCCCAAACTTCCTTATATATAAAACACAGGGTTGAAACATAACCTGGGATCATAAGGAGTGTTTCTTATAAATGACTGGGCTTTAGAAATCAAAGAACCCCCCATAAAAGGATGTAAAAAAATTTGTATATGAGCCTTTTTCCAGGGCTAGTCCACTTTCATCAAGTTTTCAAAATGGGCTGAGACTCAAAACTGGTAGAGGACTATTGGCTAAGACAATTTCTAAGTAAAGAGATGTTAACTCCAAAGAGTCTACGACTCCATGATTTTCTGAAAACAAAAGACAAGGTAAAACTTTAAGTCAATGAGAAGGGGAAAGAGCCTACAAATTTTCATCCTTAGAGAACAGAAAAACTAGAAATACTGTTCATCCAGCCACTGAGAATCCTAACGGATCTAGGGGTTGTCTGAGTAGGGATGAAGGATCTGGCATCTCCCCTTCATCCTCAGCTGAACAGTTAAGACCATGTCAAAAAGGGCATGGAAAGAAGCAGTCAGTACACTTAGTGCCCAGATCTTGCATTTTGAACACCATTTTCCACTACAGAAACAGAAATGCTTTAAAGAACTGGCTGACCTGACTGGTGGGGCTCAGTGGACTGAGTGCTGGCCTGCGAACCAAAGCATTGCTGGTTCAGTTCCCAGTCAGGGTACACACCTGGGTTGCAGGCCAGGTCCCCAGGAGAGGATGCACAAGAGGCAACCATACATTGATGTTTCTCTCTTTCTCCCTCCCTTCCCCTATCTCTAAAAATAAATAAATAAATTTTTAAAAAATAAAATAAAGAAATGGCTAAGTTCTACTCTGGGCCAGGGAACATATAGAGTGACCCCGGGGTAGCTTTTTGGGCTAGAAAACAAGGAAGTACTCAAAGACTAATTGATTATGTTCAAGGTCAACAGGAGCTGGTTTGAAGGGGATCCCATTGGCCAAATTTGGACAACAGAAGCACCCCAAAAATGACAAGATAATAAATATTAAAAATTTAAAATCCGAACTTCCGGCCAAGGTGGAGGCAAGTAGGAGACAGTTTGTCTCCTCACACAACCAAAAGAAGGACAACAACAAACTGAAAAACAAAAAATAACCAAAACTGCCAGAAAATCGATCTGTATGGAAGTCTGACAACCAAGGAATTAAAGAAGAAACAATCATTCACACTGGTAGGTGGGGCAGAGACAGACAGCCAGGGCTAGAGAGGATGCCCGGCAAGGCTGTGGATGTTGGCAAGGCAGTGGCCGGCAGACCAGGCAGTCCCACATCTGCACAACGATAAGCTGGGAGGAAAAACTGGGGAGTGAGAGAGACCATGCAACCCAGAGTTCCAGTGTGAGAAAAGAAAGCCTCAAAACCTCTACCAGTCAAAACCTGTGGGGGTTACAGCAGCGGGAGAAACTGCCAGTCTCACAGGAGAATTCATTTGAGAGACCCACGGGGTCCTAAAACTACACAAACCCACCCACCTGGGAATCTGCACCAGAGGGCCCAATTTGCTTGTGGGTAGCCGGGGAAGTGACCAAAAGCCGGCCAAGAGCCAAGCAAGTGGCACTGCTCCATCTCATACCCCACCTCCCCATACAGCGCCACAAGGCAGGGACGTGGTTGCCCCGTCAGGGCAAACACCTAAGGCCCTGCTCCTCACAACATAATAGGTGCACTGAAACAACAACAACAACAAAATATATATATATAGCCCAAACAAAATAACAGATCAAAGCTCCAAAAATAGAACTAAGGCATGAAGAGACAGTCAACCAATCAGAAGCAGAGTTCAAAACACTGGTAATCTGGGTGCTCACGGAATTGGTGGAGTACAGTCTCAAAATGGAGGAAAAAGTGAAGGCTGTGCAAAGTGAAATAAAGAGAAATACACAGGGAACCAAGAGTGAGGGGAAGGAAACCAGGACTCAAATCAACGATTTGGAGCAGTAGGAAGAAATAAACATTCGACCAGAGCAGAATGAAGAAAAAAGAATTCAAAAAAAATGAGGAGAGGCTGAGGAACCTCTGGGACAACTTTAAATATTCCAACATCAGGATCATATGGATGCCAGTAGAAGAGGAAGAGCAAGAAATTGAAAACTTATTTGAAAAAATAATGGAGAACTTCCCCAATCTGGCAAAGGAAACAGACTTCCAGGAAGTCCAGGAAGCTCCAAGAGTCCCAAAGAAGTTGGACCCAAGGAAGCACACACCAAGACACATCATCATTACATTACTCAAGATTAAAGATAAGGAGAGAATCTTCAAAGCAACGAGAGAAAAGGAGACAGTTACCTACAAAGGAGTTCTCATAAGACTATCAGCTGATTTCTGAATAGAAACCTTACAGGCAAGAAGGGTCTGGAAAGAAGTATTCAAAGTCATGAAAGACAAGGACCTATATCCAAGAAACTCTATCCAGCAAAGCTATCATTTAGAATGGAAGGGTACACAAAGTGCTTCCCAGATAAAGTAAAGTTAAAGGAGTTTATCATCATCCAGTCCTTGTTAAATGAAATATTAAAAGGACTAATCTAAGAAAAAGATGATCAAAAATATGAACAGTAAAGTGACAGCAAACACAACTATCAACAACTGAACCTAAAACAACAAAAACAAAAAAACAAACTAAGCAAACTGCTAGAACAGGAACAGAATCACAGAAATGGAGATCACATGGGGGGTTATCAGTTGGGGGCGGCAATGTGGGAAAAAGTACAGGGAATAAGAAGCATAAATGGTAGGTACAAAATAGACAGGGAGGTTAAGAATAGTATAGGAAAGGGAAAAGCCAAAGAACTTATATATATGACCCATGGACATGAACTAAGTTGGGGAATGCTGGTGGGGTGGGGGGTGCAAGTTGGAGGGGAATAAAGGGGAGAAAAAATGGGACAACTGTAATAGTATAATCAATAAAATATATTTTTAAAAAATTTTAAATCTGTGAGTACAAAAATAATTAAAGAGACAGAGTGTAATCAGGGAGCAACTAAAAGAGAAAAATAAGGAAAGCTATTCTTTACAGAAGAAATGCCAACTAATAAATGTAGAAGAAACAATAAAATTAGAAAATCACCATGTGCAACCCTATATAATAACTTATTTAGGTAAAAGTCAACAATGTATGTAAAGATCACTGTGTAATATTTACATGGTCTCAAAGAATCACCCAATATATTCTTACTACCAAGATTTCTATCCCCTGAATCTAGATTTTAAGAATATATATAGTATTGGATATTCTAATTAAATGATATCCTGGTTAATTGATATTAATTTTATTGAACATCTGTAAGCTTGCCAGTTTTCAAAGAATTAGAACATATCATTTAATATATATGTAGCATCATTTGATAAGTATTTGGGGATTTATAAGGCACTCGTGGTATCATACTATGCCACTTATCAGTATGAACATGAAAGATAAAAGAATCACTGCACAGAAAGAGGTCCCCAATAGCACACTGGGATTGTCAAGCTGGCTGTTGTCCCTCTTGGCTTCCCAGTGTCCAGTGGTTCCACTTAGGGATATCACAGTCCACAATTGTTCTACTATCCTCTCCTTGGCTTTAGGGAAATAAAAAGCAACTCTTTCTCACCCAAAGGTAGGGTAAGACAACATAGAAAATTCTATCAAACAAATGACCACGTTTCTTCAACAAATGGTAAGAGGGAAAGAAAGGGGAGAGAAAATGCTTATGGATTAAAAGACACTTAAACATATCAACCAAATAAATGCAATCTTACTTGGATCCTGATTCAAACAAACCAACTATAAAAATACATTTAGGAAATAGGAGAATTTGAACACCGACAAGATATTAGATACTAATTTTAATTTTTAGGTGTGATAATGTAATTGAGGTTTCATTTTTTAAGAGTCCTTTTTGATAAGACACATAATGAAGAATTTACAGATAAAATATTATGATGACTGGAATTTACCTTAAAACATTTCATCAGGGGTGGCAGTGGGAGGATATAGAGAAAATGATATTGGTCATGTGTTAATTGTCAAATCTGGGTGATGAGTTGCAAGAGTTCATTATACTATCCCCTCTACTTTTGCATATGTTTGGAAGTTTCCATCATTAAATAATTTTTTTTAAGTAAGGAAGCCCTATTATTTACAAGTCTGGACAAATTGTGATTAGTCAAGATGTGTGGTTTTTCAAATTTCAGATTTATGGATAATAGATTTTATTTCAGTAATCGTTTATTGTGTGCCTGCCGGGTCTCAGCATTTCTAGAACTCAGTGACATCCAATGGCCCTTTTACGTACCATCGAGAGTGTGTGTAGTGGTTAATAGTGTAGCCCCTGGAGGCAGACTGTCCAGACTGGAATTCCAGTTCTGCCACCTACTACCTGGGTGATATGGAGAAAATTGCTTGATTCCTCTATGCCTCAGTTTCCTCGTCTATAAAATGGGAATAAGAGTCCCTAGGTCAGCAAACCCATGTAAGTATGTAGAATAGTGTCTCACACATATTAAGCACTTAACAAACGATAGCTATTATTATTGTTTATCAGTTGATCATACTAAAAGGAAATCTACTATTTCTACTCTTCTGCCATTAAATCACATATAAAACATTTTAATACCATTCCAGATTTTCTAAAATTTAATGGATGTGGCATTTGGCTGTGACACATCTACGCTTATAACGGTTTGAGGAAACAGTATGTTCCTTCATCTTAATTGCCAGAAAAAGATACCAAGATGCAGCATAACAAGAAGTCACCCCAGCTGCCCTTTAGTGAACCAATTTATTTGGAAACACATTTTGTCCTCAGGCAATACATCACTGATATTCATCTATGGATTTAAGGTCACACCAGCATAAGCAGGGCTGCAAAATGCAAATCAAGTTGATTCACCAATAACCATTCCTACTACTGAGATTTTGAAATGTAATAAAGCCAGAGCTTAGTTAAGAGGGATGACCTCTGCCTCTTCTCTGACAGTGCTGACAGCGAGGGTTTGGTGAAATTGATCATGTTACTGAGGACAGGGAGCGAAGGTCAGGAGAGAAGGCAGTGGGAGATGCTGAATCCAAAACAGAGCAGACTCCAGCTAAGCAGATAATGCATGTTTATCAGTGCAGGTTACAATAAATGGATACATGAAAGAGAAATCAAAACGACAATAACTCAAGACTGATCGGTGGTGTCTCAAGCGCAGGGAGGTGGGAGTGGTCTGCACCAGGTGCAGACAATAAGGGGGTGTCATGTCTGTAGACAATTTTAAAGCATGGATAAACTGCCTAAACTCAGGCTGCTTTTTATTATCATCATGCATTGCTAATTCAAAACAGTGTCAGTGATAAAATACTCCTCCCTCCCAAATTCTTTTGCTAGTCTAAATTCTAAACAATTACTGCAGTCACTGTTGAGTTTTAATAATACATATGTAAGCTTCAGATCAGCACATTTTAAATTTTGTAATAAGCATTTATTCTATATAGAAGTTATTTTGGAGAATGCCCACTTATCCATCTGTGGAAGTGGGGTCAGACTCACAGAATCATCTTCAGAAAAATTTGTAATGGTTGAGAATTGTTATATCTGGCTTCATGGATCATGCAACCCGTCATGCTATATATTCCCACACTTAAACAGCAGACTCAAATAAACAATGATAGTCTAGTCATTATAAGATGAAGAAATAAAATGTTAGTTACTTCATTTCTGTCATTTACATGACCATTTTAAGTTTTGAATTTGCATTTCAAGCAGTGAACAGTATGAATTGCAAATGTATTATTTTTGTTTGGTAAGTGCAAATTTTATTTTATACAGGAAATATTTTACTGACTATTTGAAATTGATTATTATTTACAACTTTGTTTAAACTAAAGAATATAATAATTCTTTTATAAAATAATGATTACTTACTAATATTATAATGATCATTATATAGAAAATAATTACTGTTATTGATAATTATTATTAGCAAACATAATTATGTTGTACAGAGGAGGGTATGTTAAAAATGACCATCCCTGGTTAAATACACCAGGCACACCACTTACTCTGATGCTCTTCTGTTCTGAAATTAATCTCTTAATAGTACATGTTAAAAAACCCAGGACCTTGAAGATAAGTATCAGACCTAGTTGTGTTGACTGATTCTGTGTTCTAGCTGTGAAATGCCAGGACAGATTAATCTCCGTTATTTGGCATATCACATGTATAAGTAAGTCAACATGCTTTTTTAAAAGGCAGGACAGTTCAAATCAAATAGATGATTGTCTTTCACAAAAGAGGTATGAAACAAGAGCCAAACGGTTAACTGCTGGTATTAATGCTACTGAATTATGGTTCATACATAAATATGTATAAACATTCTCCTCATTACTGTGGTATACTATCTGTCTTATTTTCACATCAGATTTTTAGATCATTCGGGTAGGGAATCGTACACTGGAGCTGTATAATCAGAGCTGAAAGAATACTTGACTGATAGGTAATGAACAGCCACTCAAGATTTTTAAGTAGAGAAATTGTATATTCCAACATTTAACCATTTTCACTGTGTGAAGTAATGTAAATAAGGCTAAGGTTTTCTAAAATTATTTGATCTGCTGCTTATCAATAGAGGACAATTTGGTAACATCTTAGAAAATTGTATTATGCATTCCTACCCTAGTTGGAGTTCCAGTTTTTGCTGTTAAAATCATTGAGAATCATTCCTGTGACCATCGAACATCAGTAAATGTTTGCCCTGCGACTGGCACCGTGCTTGCTGGTGGTGACTGGGCTCCAAAGACATACAGGACCAGAGTCTGCCATTCAAGAGAATGACAAATATAAGCAAATAATTACGAAAACATGACCAGTGAGATAGAAATATACAAAGTGCTACAGGAGCAAAAGAAGGAGCTAGATGGAATAGTCAGTAAAATATTTCCTGTATAAGCTCCAAATCTCAACTACTGTGAAATCAAGACAGAATTCCAACAGGTATGTCAGAATTAAACTGTAATCAGTGAAAGCTGATTTAGCATAACCTCTTCCTTCACATCCAAGCAATATGATCATTTTGACTAGTTTCATCATCATGAAGCCTATTAAATTTATTTCATCACAAAATCCTAAAATCAGAATATGTTAGACAAATGGCTGGGAGCAGTAAACCATAGATGAGCACAGAGTCAGCTACGGGATGGCAGAAGAAAAGAAGGGCAACATCTGGATGCTTGTGTTTTGGAGAAGGGCAGAGATAGCGACGCCTTAATGAGTTCTGGAGCAGAATGAGCAGATGCTGATGAGCAGCTTTTAAGTTCATCTTTAGACACACTGTGTATGAGATGCCTATGGGACAACTGTGCACAGATGTCCAGGAGACATTGGAAAAGCAAGTTTGGGGTCAAAAGAGAGACGGGGTTTGCCGGTAAAGTTTTAGAAGTCATCCGTTGAGAAACAGGGACTGGAATCATGGGGCTGGATGAGAATGGCTAGGAAGTGTGGAAGACAAAAGACTGAGAATGGAACTTGATTACATATGGTGGCTCCCTGGTGGTCTAGTGGCTAGGATTTTACATGGTGTCAGGTTATTCCTTAACATTTTACCTTGTAATAAAAAGTGTAAACTTTCCTAAATGACAGGTCCCTCTCCTTTACTTCTTGTATCCGGTGTAGTTGTTAAGAGCCTGGGCTCTGAGACTGGCAATGCTGACTCTGCCACGAAGGGGCTAGGGAATCATGGGTAAGGGACATGATCTCTCTGGGCCTCAGCTTCCGTATCTGTACAATGGGTACATCCCAGTAACCACCTGTATGCGTTTTGTGAGGATTAGATGAGGTGATGAATATAAAGTGCTTAGTACAATATCTGGCACAGAGAAAAAAATAAATGTTAGCTATTATGATGGTGACAATGACGGACCTTAGTAAAATTCTGGCTGTATGGCAGGAACTTAATACTGGCTGTATCATTCTACTTGTTTTTAAAATCTATTTTCATCTCTCAATGGATGGTCTATATAAAGAGAATTTTGTTAATATGAGTAAAAAATAATTCACTATGTAGTAAATAAAGACTGACATCATTCTCTAATTATGTACATACCACTGTCACTAAATAAAAGAACTTGATTGCGAAGTAACTGTATTCTCCTATGCCTTTCCCTGTTGATATGAAGTAACAACCTGTTGCCTCTGATCTGTTTCTACTTTAAACATTCTAAGGATCCATGAGCAAAAACAAAACAAAGCAAAACAAAACAAAACCCTAAATTTCCTAATCATCCATTACAACGAAGGATGAAAATGTTTAGGCAGAATGAACCATATTGGTCCTCAAAGCTCTCGTAGTTTATGGCAACACTACTACACTTATTATGTTACATCATAGCCATATGTGAGTCTGTTTCTTCCTAGATTTGGAGGTACCCTGAAGTCAAAGAAGGTGTTGTATTCATCACTGTATCCTCAGTATCCAAGCCAGTACTCAGCATGTGGTAGATACTCAGGCAGTGTTATGGGTGGATGGACAGACAGTCGGACTCACTCACTCATTCATTCACTCAGGAGCATGTTGGACAAGGAAAGGGGCAGTTTAGGTTGTACCAAGTAAGGAGGGTGGGCCAAATAAACGCTGTGGTTCCTTCTGGTTCAGCTGATGATCAGCCTATGGTTGATGTATCTTACTATAATGGTGTTACATATATTGCACTGTCACTGATTGTGAAAATCTGTCATTTGAAAAGAAATAAATGATATGGAAGATGGACTTTGTTTTTAGCAGCTTCAATAATGGAAAAGCAATTTTAAAACTAAAAAACTCAGTCACTTGGAAAAAGCCAGAAAGAAGCTATATTGTGGCACTTATTCAAATTGCAAAAATTTCCTCGCAATAAGGAAGCTAAAAAGAAAAAGGGCAGAGGTTTGACAAATCTGATGAGAACTGAAATTGCTACAGCAAAGCCTGTGAATATCCAGCCCTTTTAAGAAATCTACTATTAAGCAAAGATCCCTTTCTAAAGTCCTATATGATCACCATGGTGCAGTACTAAGTGGAATGAAAAGGATCCAGGATTGAATTACAGCTCCATTATTTACTCTGACCTTGTAAGATGAAGACAAGAATGTCTGCCCCATAGAAATGAAGACAATAATGCCTGCAACGACTGTATAAAGGGTCCACCCTTCCATGTCTAGGCTCTAGGTAAAATGTGTTCAGCTTATTCTTTTTCTTACAGAATTCTTTGTCCGCTATGCTATTATGAAGCCAGAACATCGGCGCTACGCTTCCTGAGTCAAAGAGCAGGAGTCATGCCATTCGTGGGACTGGATATACTTATGTGTGCACACCATGAAGAAAATTTATTATAATCTCTTACAGGATAGGACTGTTACAGCTTACCTTCCACACTGCACAGAGAAGATGACTAAGCACATTGATTAAAGCAATTATTCAAGAGCGCAGGCAGAGGAAAACAAGGAGCGGCAAACACCTAACACTGACTGGCAAGGAGACAGGTTGGCTGATCTTTTGATTCTGAAAATGGGTCACTGTATCCTCAGCAGTAACCTCAGAATTCTAATGACTGCAGAGCCCAGGGAATGCTGACCAAGGAAGAGAGCAGTGGGGATGAAAACAATTCACTTTGGTAGTTCTGACTACATTAGTATCAAATAACTTCCAAGGTGTGAAATCATTCTTTTCTAGCAAGAATAGAAGGTCCTGAAATAGCATTCCCCTGGGCTCTCACTTCCTATTACTAAGTGGAGTCGGTGAAAAAACAGCAGTGGGCTAGGAAGCCGCTGACCCAGGCTGGGTTCCTGGCTTATGCTTCATTACTTCATCGCTTTGACTCTCCTCTTCCTCAGTATGAACTACATGAGATTGGACCACACATATCTGAAGCATCTCCAACACTAAAACTCTATGAGTCTTGGAGCACTTTGATTTTTAAAAGAATTTTGCTTTACTCTTTTGGCAACATCAACCTTATATTTCTATATAGCTTTGTCTTTATCTTACTGGTAAAATAATGGAGCACATGCATGACCTTATTTTTCCAGAAAGATAAGAACACCAATTATTATCTGGAGAAATGGTGGCAGAGATGATCTGCCCAAAAGTCGCCCCAATATTATGGGATTTGAAAATGCATTCTTTTTTTAGAAGAGACAAAATAAACAGGTCCAGAATGAAATAAAGATATTCTTAAAATTTTTATAATTCTAAAACATCTTGAATGTGAGGTAACTTAGGGTTCTGATATGAGCACAATCAGCTAGCACTAACACAGATGTGAACAATGCCCAGTGCATTACAGGGGCAAATGAAAAGGAGGACCCTCTGATCCTCCAAGTCTCAGTTCAAATGCCACACCCTTCAAAGACCTCCCCAAACCTCTGCTCCCCTACCGCTGTTAGAATTACTATAAATCCAACTCCACTGACTTTCCACAGCACTTTTTATTGGTATTTTCTATAGGTCTCTTCCTGTGTTACAAACATTTATGCACATATTTATCTCCTCTATTATATGTTTGTCATTTACCCCCAAATTGCTTGAAATAATAAATACTTATAAAATCAATGATTCTTCAGAAAAATGGCTTTCAAAGTTTTTAGTTAGAATGCACAGGTAAGAAATATTTTACATTGTGACCCAGTACCCATCTACTATATATAAATATAAATATATAAATAAATCAGGTGTTTCACAAAATATTTTCCATAATAAATTAAGATATACTCTTAATTTATTTTACTCTATTCCATTCTTTTTAATAATGGTAGCAACTGATTAGGCTGATGTTTATGAACCTCTAAGTCTCACTTTACAGTTTGAAAAACAGTACTCCAGAAGAGCTATTTAAAAAGAAAAAGAAAAATTGAAGGAAGATCTATTTCCTGAAATTCATTTTATGGTTTGATTATCCAAAAGTCATTCACAATCTACTTACTGCTCTCCTTCCTACAGTTGCTAAAAAGCTATATACTTACCATCCCAGGCTCCCTTGCAGCTATGCACAGCCAGGACCTACTTCTGGCCAATGAGAGGTAAGGAGAAGTCCCTGGAGTATTTTCTAGGAAAGTTTTTTTTAAGGGAGCTAGATTCTCCTGATATAACCTTTTACCCTTGTCCTTCTTCCCCTTCTTCTTGCCTAAAATGTAGAGATAACACGTGAAGGTACAATAGGCATCTACTGACAAGCACGAGAAAAAGGCCTACAAGGAAGAATGAAAGGTTAGGAACCAAAGTCCATGATGACTTCAAGGAGCTACCAGATCAGCCATGGGCTACCTACCCTAGCATTTTATTATGTGAGGCAAAGCCCTCACTTGGCTTAAGCCACCATCAGGTTTTTAATTACTTAGAGTTGAATATATTGATCAAACTGATCTTATACTCAATAAACATGTTTAGACTCAATGATCCTCCATGAGAGGTAAATTTTTAAAAAAGGAAGAGCCTCTTTTTTGAAATTTATTTTGGAGGGCCAAAAATGTTTATACAGAAAGACTTTGGCAATCTCCAGAATGGAAAGTCCCTCCAGTGATGAATTTACAGAAAAGAACCCTTTTTCTAAAAATTTAATCATGTGTTCATTTAATTTCATCCCTAGGCACAGTGCTAGCTACTGAAGATACCATGAAAAGAATCCAACACCTGTTCCTAAGAGTCTTATAAACTGGTGTGAGAAAAAAAGAACAATAGGCTTGTCCATTACGAATAGACAGTGCTATTAGAGGGTGCAGTCAGGGCACTGGGGGAGAACAGATATGGGGTAGAAGGGATTCACACGCCTTTTAAAGAGTCACAGGCAATAAAAACTGGGAAATTTTCTCTATTCTTTCAAAGATTTTATTTATGTATTTTTTTGAGAGAGGGGAAGGGAGAAAGAAAGGAAAGGCAAGAAACAAGATAGGTTGCCTCTTGCATGCATCCCAACTGGGGACTAGGTTTACAACCCAGGTATGTGCCCCGACGGGGAATCAAATGGGTGACCTTTGACTTCTGGGGAGGTGCGCAACTAACTGAGCCACACCAGTCAAGGCAAAACTAAAACTAGGAAATTTCTTTCAATCATCTTAGCAACATCATTTCTCCTCTAAAAGTACATTAAAAAGGATCATTTTTTAAAATGGAATAATGTGGAAAAATATCTTCCCATGGCCCCCAGTGAAACCCTTGTATGATCACTAGAAATGTCCCATGGGAAAGAATTTCATTTTTTTCTATTAAGTCTTCAAATAGCTTTTGCAAACTAGAAGACTTATAGCCGGTCACCTCACATAATTTTTTTTTTTCATTTATCAGTTAAACTGGTGCAATTGTGCATGTTAATTGATTTCTATTTTACCACTTTGAAAAGATCAATGACCAAAGATAAATTTTATTCATTGTTATTCATCAACACACACCAGAATAAGGCAGTAGACAAGAAAAATCAGACAGTAAATTTTGTAAGATAAAGAAGACAAAAATTCAAAACAACAGATACTGACTCAGTTGATTTTTATTAATATGAAGACTTAATTAATCAAATCAAACTATTAGAGCCAAGCCCATATAAAGATGGGATTGACTGCAATAACCACTGCAGTGGTTTCTCATGAGTACCAGACAGACAGACAGGCCTACTACTGGTGGTTTAAAGTTTTTTAGTTATTTACTTTTTGATCTAGGATAAAACACCTTTAAGCGCAGTGACTATATTTGCAAACTAAAAATTAATAGAGCTTAATTGCTGAAATTGAAACCAACCTAAAAAACCAATAACCTAATACAAATAATTACCATGCCTGACCTTCACCTAGCTAGAAGAAATGGTCATGCAAGAGAGAGAGAGAGAGAGAGAGAGAGAGAAAGTAAAGGACTGTGTTAAACACATATTTTAAGTAAAATGGTCTAGGTGCAATTTCTGTTTTAGCCCAGGAGGGTCTCTTTTTCCTCGAAGAAAACAAAAGGCTTTTGTGAAGCTTTAGATAACCAGGGCAATTGGCAAAATGTCATGTATACAAAGTTGGTGCTTCCTTTAACTATAAAACCTTCAGCTGCTTTTTATCACTATCTCTTACCTGGTAGGGTCCATAAAAAATTCACTTCTCAGGGTAAATTAAATACTTACAACTTTTTAAGTGACTTATATTTGGGAATTAGTTTTCACTTTTTTTTACTCACTTTCATTTTTCATATTTATGTTTTTTTTAAACATCAAAGTTGTACATACAAGTAGTTTAAAGAATCGAATAGTTGTACGTGGCTCATTGCACCAAACAGCAGTGTCTTCCCAATCTCATGTTTCCCACTTCCCAGAGGCAGCCACATTACAATCTTTTTAGTTGTTTCTTTCGGCGTTGACCTCCATATCTTCAAATGGAACATTATTTTGCTGCTCTTTTTAAAAAATATTTATTTATTTATTTTTACACAGAGGGTAAGAGAGGGAGAAAAAGAGGGAGAGAAACATCAGTGTGTGGTTGCCTTTCATGCACCTCCAACTGTGGACCTGGCCCACAACCCAGGCATGTGCCCTGACTGGGAATCAAACCAGCAACACTTTGGTTTGCACGCTGATGCTCAATCCACTGAGCCACACCAGCCAGGGTTATGTTGTTACTCTGGAATTTTTTAGTTACAAAGGTTTATCTTTTGATTTCCCATTATGGAAGTCACTCACCTCCCCAATCCACACCCACATGCCCATACTTCCCATCCTCCCACTATAGTTAGATCATCATTTTGTATGGTTCTATATTCAATGTCTACATTGTTACTAGTTAAATGTTATTTACAGCTTAGCCATATGGTATGTTAATGATTGTTTTTTTCTTTTCTTGAACAATCGTATTTTCACCCTAACCCCACCCTGAGCAAGTAACTGCCTTATATTTATCTTTTAGTTTTTTCTTTATGTATTTAACACCAATTATTTTGAAAAATTTCCACAAATTATTTAATCCTTCTTGAATTAAATTTTAAAATTCTGTCAATTTCATCTTCTTGGACAGAGGGCCCCTAAAGATTTCTAACCTCAAAGTTGGACTATCTTGCTCCCAAAGCTACTGCAAAGCTGTCTTCTTGAGGTTTCCTTCACCATCATCCTAGGGATTCCCGTTACCTCACTTTTGTGTTAAATCCACTATTTCCCACTTTCCATGTTTCCTCACTTTTTCTTTTTCACATTCTTTGATGAAGTGTATTTTCAAGTAACTTCCTGAGAAGTAAAATTTTTAAGACCCTGAATGTCTGGAAATGTATTTATTCCTCCCTCATATACTATTTGCTTAAAGATAGAATCTGAGGTTGAAAATACTTCCCTCAGAATTTTGAAATCATTGCTTTGTTTTCCTCCTTTATTCTTTCTATTGCCTTACCATGTCTGTGTTTTTCATGTTTCATGCTATTTGGCCTATTATCAATAAGACAGGTAATAGTGGACAAAAAGGAACACTTATTCACTGTTGGTGGGAATGTAAACTGGTATAGCTACCATGAAAAATAGTATGGTGGTTCCTCCAAAAATTAAGACTAGAGTTACCATATGACCCAGCGATCCCTCTTCTGGTTATCTACCTAAAAAAACTCAAAAACACTTATTCACAAAGATATATGCACCCTTATTATGTTCATTGCAGTATTATTTATAGTGGCCAAGACATGGAGACAACCAAAGTGTTCTTCAACAGATGACTGGATAAAGAAGGTATAGTACATATATACTACAGAATATTACTCAGCCATAAGAAAAGATGAAATACTGCCCTTTGCGACAATACGATGGGTCTTGAGAATATTTTACTAAGCAAAATGAGTCAGTCAGAAAAAGCTAAGAACCGTATGATTTAACTCATAGGTGGGAATATAAAACTGAAACTCATAGACACAGACAACAGTATAGTGTTTACCAGACGGAAAGGTGATAGGAGGGTAGTAATGGGAAAGGGGACCAAATATATGGTGATGGGACATGATCTGACTTTGCATGGTGGGCACATAATGCAATATACAGATAATGTAACATGGAAATGTATACTTGAAATCTATGTGATTCTATTAACCAATGTCACTCCAATAAATTTAATTTAAAAACATTTTTAAAGGTTGATGCCATTTTGATTCTTTGGCTAGATAACCTGCTTATTTTCTCCCTTTTCTCTGAAAACTTCTTTTTATCCCACATATTTTGCAATGTCACACCACTAGTGGGTCCCTTTGCATATATTGTGCTGAGTGCTTAATGCGCCTTTTCGATACGGAAACTCACGGCCTACTGTGCTGTGATTTTCTTGGCTGATTTCTTTGATGAGTTTCTCCCTTCCATTTCTCCTCTGTGGACTTCCTGTGATTGGGATGTCAGTCCTCCAGGACTGATATTCTAATTTTCTTCGTATACTTTCTGGGTTTTTTAAAAGATTTTATTTATTTTATTTTTAGACAGAAGGGAAGGAAGGGAGAAAGAGAGGGAGAGAAATATCAATCTGTGGTTGCCTCTTGCACACCCCTACTGGGGACCTGGCCCGCAACCCAGGCGTGTGCCCTGGCTGGGAAATCGAACCGGTGACCCTTTGATTCACAGGCCGACACTCAATCCACTGAGCTACACCAGCCAGGGTTTTCCTCTTCTTCCTGGGAGTTTTCCTCAACATTATCTTCCAAGCCTTTTTACTATATTTAAAAATATACCTAGTTTTTAAATTCCTTCTTTTTAATATTTAATTTTAAATTTACATAAAAGTTGCAAAAATTTTACCAAGTTCATGTCTATCTTTCACTCAGCTTTCGCTCATGTTAATAACCTATATAACCATAGTATAATTAAAACCAGCAAATTAACAATGGTATATGCTATCGGCTAAACTACAGACCTTATTCAAATTTCACCAGTTATTTATGACCCACTTCTGCTCTAAGATTCAAACTGGGATCCCACACTGTATTTAGTTGTTATGGCTCCTTAATCTCCTCCAATCTGTGACAGGTCCTCAGTCTCATCTTGTATGACCTTGACATTTTGGATGAATACTGGTCAATTATTAGTATTATGAATATTCTCTCAATTTGAATTTGTCTGATGTTTTCTCATGATTATACTGAGGCTACGCATTTTTGCATGACTGTGATGTTGTCTCCTTCACAGCACATCATATTGGCATATTAACACACTGCATTGTTGGTGGTGTTCATTTTGACCACTTAGTTAAGGGGATGTCTGCCATGTTTCTCAACTGTAAAGATATTTTTCCCTTCATAACTGAAAAAAAGGCAGCAGGCAGGCAACTAAGCTAACTACCCCATTTTGACCAAAAATAATTGCTCTGGGTTAACTAGTTACTGTTTTTCATGCTCTCCATCCAAAACAAAACAAAAAGACTTTTTTCCCTCCAAAAACTTCAAAAATAAGTAGTTCTCCAGGGTAAAAGGATTCTCAGCATCCTTAGATCTAACACACTCTGAAGATTTACATACACAGTGTTTGTTTATTGTCCCCTTTGTCAAATAAGACTGAAACCTGGCAAGCAGCTAGCGATGGCCTAATGGTTGAATCCCAACTTAGACAAAAACATAGGTGCCTCCCTGAGGAGAAAAGAGTTCCCATACCAATGTGTCAGCCCCACGGCCTATAAAATTATCTCCACCTGAATCAATACTTCTTGCCTCCCAAAAATATGCTCATGTCAGCTAGGACACCAAAATATATTTGAAGGCTAAATGCCAAACTCAAGATACACTTTCCTCTGGGGGATGGAAGGGGAATATGCCCAGGGAAGGGGTTTTAATTTGATCTGTAATACTTTCATAGCTTAAAGTAGATGGTGGATGCTCAGGTAACTATTGTGTTATTCTTTATGCCTTTTTGTATGTGAAAAATATTCTTAACATCAAAAAGAAAGAGGGAAGAAATACAGGTTGTGTCTCTAAATCAATTTTGCCAAAACAACATAACCTAATTATATACAGATACAGCCCTGGGAAGAAAAAGGGCTGAGCCTGACCTCATAGCAGAGAGAGAGACTTGGTTTCAGGGCATAGAATAATTAACCAGGAGCCCCTGGAGGAATCCTCTAAGCACTTCTCTATAAAGAAGGAGGCCCCACAGATGATGTCTAAAGTCCTTCCAGACCTAAAATTGCATGGTTCCCTATTGTAGCGCCCACCTCTCCTCACTGGCAACTGGCAACAGAGGGGCAAAGCCATGGTTTGGCAAGCTCATTTGTAATCCCAGGGAAGGTTTTAAAATTTGCATTTAAATTTACCTAGAAAGTATTATCTTTTTATTCTCTTGCTCACACTTGGTTCATGTACAAGTTTGCTTGGGCTTCTATCATGGAGTACCACCAGGCTATATGGCTTAAATGACAGACATTTATTATCTCACAAGTCCGTGGGCTGAAGTCCAAGATCAAGGTTTTGGTAGTGTTAGTTTCTTCTGGCTTGTAGATGGCCATCTTTTCCATGTGTTTTTACAGTACCTTCCATTTGTGTGTGTCTGTGTCCAAATTTCCTCTTTTTATAAGGACACCTGTCATATTGGAGTGGGGCCCACCCTCATAACTTCATTTTAACTTAAGTACCTCTGTGAAGACCCTATCTCCAAATACAGTCACATTCTGAGATACAAGGGGTTAGGACTTCAACATGCCAATTTTGGTGGGGATACAATGCAACCTGTAACATAGGAAAGCCCTAAATCTTTGTACTGATAGACTTGTGGAAGGAGGTGGCAAAATCAATTACTAATTTAAATTCATTCACCACTCTAATTTTGTAACTGTTTATTTCTTATCAGTAAAATGTCATACTTTTTCATAATTAACCTAGGAACAATTTATATCTAAGTCTGCTTAAAAGTGAGGAAATCAATGATTAGATTTAGCTAGTTATGTTATTCAAGCAAGGTTAATGCTTTCTGGCATTGAAATTAAATAATGATGTTTTTTCCTTTAACAAAAACTCATTCATTTTCCAGAAATAATCTGGTTGGAAAAAACACCACACGACTGGTTTCCAAGGACAAACATCTGGTGCCAGAGTGGCACATACATGATTCTTCTGGCATATTATTTCAATAGGCTCTGCTCATCGAGAGACATCGCCGTTTTGGAGTTAGTCCGTAGCAACACAGAAGGTATAGTATGATGGACATTCGGCCAGTTTGTCCCACCTCCAGCATGCTACTCACTCAATTTAGCCCAGTGAGTGACAAATTGAACTGTGCTGGCTGGGCCTGTGGAAGTCTCAATGCCTGCTAACCCACACAGACCTGCCTTTCTTGAGCCGGAAAGTCACAGGAAAGAGAGCCAGGTCTCACTAGGGTGAAACCATCAAAGGACACTGGGAATCATGGAAACTGGCCATTTAGGAAGAGTCAATATGCCAAAACCTAAAATGCCCTGTGTGGGCAGCTGACAGATACTGTTCCTTAAGCCAGAAACACATCTATTTTTAACTCAGGGGAACCTGTGGTTTTGGCCAAATCATACCTTTCACTGAAGGCAGGTGAGCACATCATCAGGGCATGTCCCAAAAGCACGGGTATTTATAAGGTCCAACTTCATTTGAAAAAAATAAAGGAGCCACAGGAAACAATATCAATCATTAATGTCAGATCCCAGACCTAAAAAACGGCACTGACTTGGATAATGTAGTCACCAGCAGACAGACGCAAGTCCAGCCTTCCCCGAGTTTTCTGTGATGACTCCAAAGGCACCTACGATACTCTTGAAAGATGAGGCACCTGCAATACTCTTGAAAGATGATGGTCCAAGTTCTTAAAACAGACTTGGATGGTTCAGATAGAGGTCCACAATTACCTGTCCTTTCAAGTGAAACTAAATAGCCACCGGTTCCTCAAGGAATAGTCACCAAATCTACGCAAATGCTGTTTCTAATGTAATTAACACTCAGGAATTCAGCAGAGACTGTCCTGTTTGCCTTGCTAAAGAATAGCTACTGGGAGCAGGGTCAAGTTGAAACGTGGAGATTTCCTGGGAAACTAGTTGTTGACTCCTGGGAATTATCCCACTGACACCTTAAGTTCTTGTTATTATTAAGTGGAAGAAATGCTAATTATATCAGTTATTAAAAATGAAGCAATCGTGCTCTAGATCAGTGACAACTAAGATTCTTCTTAAAGAGTAAGTCAGGATAAGCCTCAATATTAATATTCTTTTTAAAGGTGATCACATTTTGCAGAATTTCCCAAGACTAATATTTACTTACATTTTTACCAAAGTAGCATAAATATATTCATGTATAAGGAGTTAACATTAAGTTTATATCATCATATGTGAAACTAAAAGAAAAACAATTTTTTTTCAAAATTTCATAGGTAAAAATATGAAAAATCAAGGCAGATTTTACAAATTGTCCATAGCAGCATCTAACACACTGCTTCACCAGGAAATCTTAAGTGCTCCACTCTTTTCACAATAAGCTTTATGTGCCAGCTACTTTTGCTTCAATTTCAAAGTAACTGTACTATGTAGCCTCATGTGCTGCAATAAAACATTCAAGTCAGTGTGTAAAGCTAGCTGAAAGCACCGGAACTCCAAATCAGAAAGTCTAAATTCACTGGATTTGCCAAGGGCATTTTGAAAAATATTTTAAAGGACCAGCAAGACACTTATGGTTTTAAAAACTTTTTTTGAAAACTAAACATACATACAAAGTTGTTTTTTCTTTTTTTTCATTTTAGAGTTCCTTTAGAGGAATTTAAGTGTTGATTCACAGAATATTTACAACTGGAGTGAGCATAGGTTAGATAAACATAATTCTTTAAAATAATCAATGAAATATCAGATCAAAAATGAAAATGCCACTTCTCTAAAGTTATCAATAACAGTAACTCTTTTATCCAATTCTCTGTCGCTTCCTTTTTTCCCCCTAAGTAACTACATGAATTCCTTGACCCCGCTGTACCTGCAAGCCATTGATCTATAATGTTTTCATCTATCACTATTTTCTTGCCCTCAAATTTCTTCTTGGCCAGCCCAGATCAAGAGTCCATCATAATAATCACTTCCTGGTATACACCTTCACCTCCCTAGCCCCTCTTCTCATTTCATCCTATTCACCTATCAAAACACAAACTCTAGCTAAACCCAACCCTTACCTCTTCCACAACAGTACCAATGTTTTGAACTTGGCTAGAGAAACACACACAACTAGACGAACTGGTCACATTTTCAATTCATGATCATGAACCTCAACAGCAGAGCCCCTAGGTGTGGTCAGACAATCCTAAAATTGATACATTTTACCATATCATCCATTCTTCCACTATCCCAGACAACTGTTCCATACCTTTTGCCCCTCTTTCCCCAAACCTCCAACACGGGCTCCCACACCCTCACTCTCAACTAATGGAACAGAGGGAATCAGAAGAGAACTTCCAAGGCCTTCATGCTGCATCTATTCACCTGCCTGTAGCTGGGCCCGTCTATGGTATTTTCTTTCCTCCTATTACTATGGATGCCTATTCCCTTAAGGCCAACCCTTCTACTCTGCACTACATTCCATCTACTCTTATCTGCTCACATGGAAGGCTCCAGCCATTCTTCTATGGGCTCCCCGCTTCTCCTATGTCACTGATTTCCCACCCTACTTAAGCATCCATTGGCATATATGGGAACACACAAACATGCTATATTTCCCCATCTTAAAAAAAAAACCACAAAAAAACTCTTGACCCTTGTTTCCCTTTGTAGCTTCTGTCCCAGTCCTCTGCTCCACATTACAGTGAAACTCCAAAAGTTATCTCTAGGTCCTGTCTCCAATCCAACCCCTTCTATTATCCTTTAAATCTATTCTAATCAGTCTGTCGCCATCATCATTCCACTAAACTGCTCTGGTCCACCTCGCTGATGATCATACTGGTAAATCCCAAAGCCAGTTCTCAGTCCTCCTTATCCTTGACCTCTCAGCAGCATCAAAGACAGTGGATTATTCCTCCTTTCTTGAAATACTGTCTTTTCTTGGCTCCAGAACTTCATCATCACTGTCTCACTAGAGACTCTCAGCCT
Source organism: Mormoops blainvillei (assembly GCA_004026545.1). Taxonomy (NCBI): domain Eukaryota; kingdom Metazoa; phylum Chordata; class Mammalia; order Chiroptera; family Mormoopidae; genus Mormoops; species Mormoops blainvillei. The sequence continues at coordinate 161,762 of PVJD01001843.1, forward strand.
CTTTTGAGTCCTACTCATAGCCCCAGCCTCTAAACATAGACGTGTTCCCAAGATCAGTCCTTGCACCTCTTCTTTTCGTGATTTAACTTCATCCAGTCTCATAGCTTCAAATACCCACTATATGCTGATATTTCCTGTATGTATATTGCCAACCCAGATCTCTCTACTGAACTCCAGCCTCGTATATTCCTCTGCCTCTTCTACACGTCCACTTGGATGTTTAATAGAATCCAACCTTTTAAGTCCCAAACTGAACTTCTGGTCTTCCTCTCCACACCTGCTCCTTCCACATCTTCCCCCTTGACAACAATTAGCAACTCCATCCTTCTAATCGCTTAGGTTGGAAACTTCTCAGATGGAAGGGTCATCCTTGACTCCTCTTTCTCTCGCCTCTCATATCCAGTTCATTATCCAATGCTGTTAGTTCTGCCTCTGAAAAAATATAAAATCTATAAAAACCAATTTAAAACCTGACCACTTCTCACTACTCCACCACAAACATCGAGAGTCTCCTACCTGATCTCTCTGCCCCTTCACTATTCTTCTCCACGAAGAGTCAGAGGGACCCTTCTAAGTTAGATTATATCACTCGTCTGTCAGAACCCTCCAATGACTTCCCATCCCTCTGAGGTAAAAGTAAAGGTCTTGCATAAGGGTACCAGGTTATCCTGTCTCCCACTGCTCTTTCCCCAACTTACTCCACTCCCACCACACGGTCTTGCTGTTCCTTGAACAAGCCAGGCACACCCGACTCGGAGCCTTCCCACGGGCTCTGTCCTCGGTTAGATTCACTCTTTCCTGTAATAGCCACATGCCACCACCTCAGTTTCTTCAGGTCTGTGCTCAAATGTTACCTTTTCAGTGCTTTTCCCCCTGCTTTTTCTCTCTGGAGGTCTCTGCATATTTCTCCACTGCAATACTGACGGGACTGGTAAACTGCATGTGCTTGATCTTCAGTTTACTATCTGTCTCAATCACTGAAATGTAAGTGCAGGAAAGCAGGGATTTTTGAACACAGTATATCCTCAGAGCTCAGAAGGGCTCCTGGTACACTGTAAGCAAAAAATATTGTTGAATGAATGAAGGAAACAATGAACATATATGATTTAAACTATACATTGTTTTTAATTTTGATGTAGTCTAATATATCAATATTTTTGGTTTACTACTTATGCATTTAACATCTTGTTTTAAAAACCCTTCTTGTTTCAGATAGTTTTATGCCATTTATTTAAAAAGAAACAGAAAGTACAAATCATAAAGGATGGAATTAATATGTTTCCTTATTTCTTCCTGACTAAAGAGAACATAAGTAAAGCTAAAAGGCAAAGAAGAGATGGAGAGAAGATCCAAAATATATAAAGATTTCCTTGAAATTGGAAAAAAAAGACAAAACAAAACACAACAATTAAGTAATTGGCAACACCAATGAGGCGGTTCACAGAAGAGAAGGTTCAACAGGTCAATGATCCTAAGAAAAGATGTCAGTCACACTGCTCTTCAGAAAATGCATGTTAAAACAACTCTGAAATACCATTTTATACAGATAAAATGGACAAAAAAATCGAGCTGTTGATAGTGAGTAGTGGTAAGAAAACTGATATATTGTAACTCATGCTTTTTGAGTGGGTATATAAACTGGTATACAAAATAAATTACATCTCTTTGCTTTTATTATAAAAAAAGCAATTTTAAGATTCCTGATAGATATTTCTGATAAATGTATATAGATAAATGTACATGGAACTATGGAATACATGTAAATGAAATTATATATATGTCATTATATAAATTTCTTCTATGTTTTCCTATGCCTACATTTCCAACTAAACAAACTGCAGTAGCCAGTGGATTAGTCTCACACATTATTATGATTTATTGGGAAGAAGGTGTATACACTTGAGACAAGGGATTCAAAAGAAGTAGTTATTGGAGGAAAAGATTATGTAAACCAACCCAGCTTTCACTGTATTTTGAATAGTTTTGTTTCAAATACAACTCTAAAATCCCTCAGATATTTAATAATACATCAAACTATTTTCCAACATGGGACTCCATAAATGTTCTTTGAATTAAGTTAAAACTCAAGCAAACTTCTCCATGCTACAAAATCAACTTCTGGTGACCATCTGAATATAGGACCAAATTCAGTCCTCCAAATATTTTAGAGTTTCCTTATTTAAACCAAATTATTATGACTGCCAGTGTCCCAGTTTGAAGCCCAGGAACTGCGTACACCTCAGAAGGAAAGACCTTTGTGTTTCTGCCCAAATAAAAAGAATCAGTATTTTCTTCCAACCAATCACTATCTAAAATGGCCCTGGGCCAGAGGGCCTCTAATTACCCAATCTCTTAAAGAATAAACAAGGTCTTCAGGACTCTGATATTGTCACTTTTGTAGAACAAGAGTATCAGAAACATTCAGGAGATAAGGCATCAATCATTCTGGCATGGAAGCTGGCACCAGAAACTCCTATTCAGGGCTTCCAGGGGAAGGACTCACCTACCTTGTGGAGAAAGTAACATTTAAAGGAAGGGAAGTTAGCCTGGATGCAGAAAACAAGAGGCGGGTTCTCTGTACCCAGGGAATTCTGCAGGGCCACTCCAGATATAATATAATCTCTTTATTTGTAAAACAGGAATCATTAGCCTTGGCAGGGTATCTTAGTTGGTTAGCGCATTGTCCCAACACACAAGGCCGGATTCAATCTCAGGTCAGGGCACATACAAGAATCAACCAGTCAATGCATAAATAAGTGGAACAATAAATCAGTATCTCTCTTTTTCTCTCTCTCTCTTTCTCTCTCTCAAATCAATAAATTAAAAAATGAGAATAATTATTTTCACCTTATAATAAAGACCTCAGGAACCCCACTTGAAAAGAATAAGGCAAAAATGCAAATTAATATAGTGTCATGAACCTGCACAGCAGTTTCTGAACCCACGCATTCTCTGCATTTCAAATACATTCCCAGGTATGACTAACTTATATCACGTAAGTGGCATTTCTAAATGAGAGGCCAGCATGATTTTCTAGTGTCTAGCACACACTCGGCACTCTACCAGATCTGATTTAATCCTCCAAACAACACTGCTAGGTAGCAGGATTAGCTCTCTTTGATAGATGAAAACAAAACAAACAAACAAAAAAACCCTGAGGAGAATTAAGTAAACTGTCCATAGTAAAACAAATTCAGAGACTACAACAAAACCCTGTAGGTACTCAAACCCCCATCAGCCTGAGTCTAGCACTGGCTAATTTATCTAGTACAACAGCACAATCCAACATAAAGATAACATGAATCACAGATATATTTTTTTGATTTTTCTAGTAGTTACATTTAAAAAGTAAAAAGAGCCCTTGCAGGGTGACTCAATTGGTTGGAGTGTCCCCATACATCAAAAGGTTGTAGGTTCGATTCCCAGTTAGGGCCCACACCTAGGTGATGGGTTTGAGCCCCACTTGGAGCACATGGGAGGCAATCAATCGATCTCTTTCTCTCTCTCCTCCCATGCCTCTCTAAAATCTATAAAAACATGTCCTTGGGTGAGGATTTAAAAAAAAAGTAAAAAGAAACCAGTGAATTATTTTTTAAAAGATTTTATTTATTTTTAGACAGAGGGAAAGGGAGGGAGAAAAAGAGGGAGGGAAACATCAATGTATGGTTGCTTCTCATATGCCCCCAACTGGGGACCTGATCTACAACCCAGGCATGTGCCCTGACTGGGAATTGAACCACTGACCCTTTGCTTCGCAGGCCAGTCCTCAACCACTGAGCCACACCAGCCAGGGTAAACCAGTGAGTTTTTTAATCATGTATTTTATATAACCAATATATCAAAATATTATCAATTCATTGTAATAATTAATATAAAAACTACTGAAAATGTACACTTTGAATTTTCAACTCCGAGTAGTCACCTTTACTGCTCACTTGCCACTATAGCTACTGGTCACAGTGCTGAGACTGCGCAGGTCTACACCTGATGATACCCATAAGCAGACAGGCTGTTCCTCAGGGTCCAATTCTGATAAGAGCTCTCCACCTCAGGGCTGGTGGTGTGGAGAGGCACGATTCTGGGGCATCGTATTTCCTTCTTTCCTTGGGTCAGGTGCATCTCACCTGAAAAGTTCCCTTTTTAGCCATGCTTTCCTTGCCGCTGAACTCACTTCCCGCCCCCATACCCCAATCACCCTCCTCCATAGCATCCTTTTACTTTTTCTCATGGCCTGCATCATTAAATAAATTATCTGTTATTTGTTCACAGTTTATTGCCAATCTTACCCCATAGAATTTAAGCACCATGACAACAGAGCCCTTTCTGTATTTTCCATCACTGTTTCCAAAGTTCAGAACAGTACCTGAAATGGAGAGAAGGTATTCAAAGAATATTTGTTGTATCAATGAACTGCTATATCTAAGGGGCAAAAATTATCCTCGCCACCAAATAGAAAATACATTTACCATAGAAATAATGTCATATGGAAGTTGGTTTCCCAGGCTGGCCCCCCAAAGTCTACTTAACCCAGCACACGACAATGTCAGCAAGTGGTTTAGTAGAAAGCAAGGGCTTCCCAAAGGGCCAGCATATCATAACCACCTTTGTTTCCCCAGTGCCTAGGAACACAGTAGGCCTTCAGTATGAATGGAAGCATCCATTCTAAGGAGACACAGAAATCAATTCCGACTACACTGTGGGTTAAATGATCATTTGTGGGCTATCCCGGGAATCCGACCAGCAATTACAACACTGTGTAAAACTGTTGCAACTTTCCCTGATTCTTTAATTTAGGTCAGGTCCCTGTGCTATACCTGTCTGTATTAGAAAAAACTGCTCGGGGGTCATACAACAGCTATTCAACCCAAACTACCTTGATCAAAAGTAAATGAATGAATGAGAAGTTCACTGCAAAAGTTCTGGTTATGGGACATTGGTTGGGTCTCATGAAGATCTCTAACCAGAAACCCAAATGCTGCCAGAACTTTCTCTCCACCTCTGGTATCCATATCTTTGAGTATCGAGTTCATTTCCACCCTTCTCTTTCTATGGCTTCCTCCTCTGTGCCAGGCCTGTGGTGGTGACCATAACAGCTCCTGTGCAATCACATCAATGTTTAGATGCCAAGAAATTCCTTGGCCTTCCTGCCTCTGTTCCATTTCAAACATTCTTAAAATCTGGATAGGTGCCCACCTTTGAACCAATCATCTGTGACCCCAGTACTGGTTCAAATTATACTAACAATAACCATATGGATGATTGGGTATAAGGGGTGATTCCTAGGAAAGGGGTGCCAGGTAGAGTACCCCTCTGCAGCCCATCACAGCTCCCCTAAACCCTGTATTTCCCATTTCATTATATTCCTCACCCATGAGGGCAACTACCTGTTTGAAGTTTACCTTTCAGATTAAGCCATGGTAAGGTCAAGGAAAAGAATATGTTTCTTTCGGTCTCTATTCTATCCTTTCACAGAGAGTAGTTTCTGGCACATAGATACCCTTCAATATATTTCTGTTATACAAATGAAACTATTTTAAGATGAAATTTTAAGGTGAAGACACATAGTAAATGTAAAACTCATCAAGAACTTTTTAATACATTAATGATAGATGGAAACTTTATCAGCCCATGAAATAAATCCTTCTTAACAGGTAGGCACCTGGAGAATTCAACTGGGAATCCAGTGTTGCAGACCATAAAATCCTAAAATAACCTCACCGAAATGACTTTGTCTGATGACCCCTGTACACACACTAACGAGGTCCACTCCGGGAAGTGATGCCCATAGGCGGCAACTTAACAGCAGACATTCTATCAAGAAAAGTGATAGGCCTCAGAAAAAAAAAAAAATCTGCAAAGTGAACCCTCGGGTAACAAAAGCAGCAGCAGAGCAGTGAGGGAGAGGGAAGCATCGTGTTTACAGCTTCACAAAAGGAAGGATAAGAAGCCCTGTGACTGGAGCAACACAAGCTCCTTTCACTCAGAACGTGACCCAATTTAGCTGGCACAGGAAATCCTATTTCGGGTTAAGGTAGGAGTTCTTCAAGGCATGTATATTTGCACTCCCAGACTTTTACAGGGCATTCTAAAAGGTGCACTTTACTGGTGACACTGCATATTATCTCACTGACTCAAATTTAAAGGACAATATCTCTAGTTTGTAAGGAAATTGAGGTATAATACTATGAGAAAGCTAAAAGAATTGCTGGAATCTGGTCTCTGAGGTATAACCACATAAGTAAACTGAAATGAGAAACTAAGAAATAAGTCACATTAGTATAGCCCCTACAGAAAGCACTTCCACGTGCAGTGTACGGTTTGTTCAGTTATTATTATGCCCACTTGGAAGATGAGAAGAGCTAAGAGGGCACAAGTAACTCGGCATGAATCAGTAAAGCTAGAAATGGCCAAAAGAACCCCCCAACCCAGGACTTCGAAAGTAAATCCACTGTTCCTTCTACTGCCTCAAATCAAAACATCATTTGGGTAAAAATGAGTATTTCCTAAATTTACAACTGCAAATGATTTTTCCATCCTTAATGTATAACTAGATGTGTAAACGCTGACAAAATCCCAGCTGTCTTGCTACACTAGCTACGTAACGTTGAGCAACATATTTATTCAGCTTCTTTTGAGCTTTAGTTTCTTCACCCGTCGAATAAGGATAATAATGTCAACTGCACAGGGTATCATAAGAGTTAAATTAGGGGAGGCTTCTGGGTTCGATGAGAAACAAACAAGATTCCTCTGTCTTGGAGGAGTGCACAGCCCATGAGGGAGACAGATGTCAACAAACAACTTAAATAAAAGTGGTAAGAAAGGGGGGTGCACAATGTGTGACAGCAAATTGGAGCTGAGTCTGAAGTACACATAGAGTTGGCCAGGACGCCAGGAACAGCACAGGGAAAGGTACAGAAGCATGAAAGAGCAGAGACCACTCCAGGAACTCAAGGACATGGTTATTATTAGACGGGAAAGTGGACAGAGCGGGCTAAGAAACGGGTCTGGAGAGGTGGAGGGCCAGATCAGAGAGAGTCATGTAGGCATACCAAGGAGTTGGGTTTTATTCTGTTAGCGATGGGTTGCCACTGAAAAATCTGAAAGCATGTGACATGTAACAGGTTTGAATTTTAGCTGTGGCTACAGAGTAAAGGATGGATTTACGGACAAAAATGGAGAAAAAGATAGCACAGAGGGGTGATGAGGGCCTGAATTAATGATGTGGTAGCAGAGTGTACATCTGAAACTAATACAGAATAATATATTGAATGGAAACTGTAACTGAAAAATAAATTTTAAAAAATTACGTGGTAGCAGAGGAGGGATACAGAAGAGAAGGGGTTATGCGATACAATCAACAGAACTTGGTAAGTGATTGGGTGAGGGTGGGTGGACAACAGAGAAACTCGGAGGTGTAGGAAGGTGTTCACGCTTCTGGCTTGGGTGACTTGTATAACTGAGCTGGGAAAAGAGGAACTTCAGGTTTGCGGGGGAGAGCCCTGAGGTCAGTTTTGCATACACTGAATGTCATGTTTCTGTGGGGCATCTGTCTAGTCACCCAGCAGGCATTTGGGGGACGCAGTGCGAATCAGGGGGAAAGGGCAGGTTCGAGATGCACATTTGGCAGCCACAAACACAGAGGCGACAGTTAACGCCTCGAGAATGAACGGATCCAGCTAAGAGAGCATGAAGGAGAAGAGGGTTTTGGAAACGCAGTGGGCAGAGGTGAGCCCAGAGAGGAGCTGACAGAAAGTGGAGCAGGGGGAAGCACGAGAAGGGTCCGAGAAACCCGGTAATGAAGCGCTTCAGTGCATCGATGGCCAACAGCGTCTCTGCAGCAAAGACGCTCAGTTAGGAAGGGGTGGAAAAGGCGTTCCTTTCATTTATCGACGCCAAAATCAGGGATGATCCTCCTGAAAGAAAAAAGAGGCAGAGAGAGCATTTTTGTGGAGCGGAGAAGGCTGCTACCACATTTTTGTGGCGAAGTGAATAGATAGTGAGAAAATGGGGTGTAGGCGCCTTGCAAATGTGCCTACCTGAGGACAGAAGGAAAGTATTCCAAGTGGCTCTGGAATCAAAGCCCCGAAGTCTGTAATGAGACCCCAGGACATTAATGGGGGCCAGGTCGATCCGCCCACTGTACCGGCCAGCAGGAACAGCGGCGGAACAGGCAGGAAGAAGCCCATGGGGCAGTGCTGGAAAAGGGATGTGACGGACAGTTTCCTGACTGCCACGGAAGGCAGATAAAATGGGCAGAGAAGAGGAGAAACACAGGAGACGGAGGTGGCAGAAGCGGTGGGGGGCGGTGCGTGGTCCACAGTGCCATCTTCTGGGTCTAGTCCTCCAGGTAACCAAAATGCCAGCACATTCCAGTGCTGACTAAGGAGACTCTTTAAATAGAACTGTGGGCCATTCGTTCAGTGTGGATAACAGGATTCAACACTATCAGAAAGGAAAGGCTGATATATTTCTTACCATTCACTCCCTGCCTCCCTCTACCATTCCCTGCTGCCTCCCAGAATTCAGAGTTTCTGGGGTTGGCCTATTTAATGATCATTTCTTTACTTAGGTCTCCAAAGGCAATAAAACGACTATTTCCCTTTTCTGTAAGTGAAAGGTCACATCTCCAACTGCAAAGAAATCCATTCCTCCCTGTTTGCTTCCCCTGGCAATTTGTTTGCAATAAGAAATTTGGGGAGTGCTAGGATTGGTAAAGAGCCGTATATACTTGGAGAGTTGAAGAACAGAAGATAAGAGTGAAATGCAATTTAAAACCCAGGAAATTACAAAAAGAAACTATATGTCATGAATAGGGAATACTTAAAATAAAGCAAAACACAAACAAACAAACAAAGCTCTTGCCTCCAGAACCCACCCTTTAGCCTGGTGTTCCTCAGAGACACAGCAGAGTCCTGTGTCTAAAAACTGTTTGTTCAAACCCTCCCTTTCTACTTTTTTCTCTCCTTTTCTGCTACGCAGATCAGAGGTCATCAGACTAAGGCAGGGGCCCAAATCCAGCTCACAACCTGTGTCTGTGTGGCCCAGGAGCTATAATTGATTCTTCTGCCTTATAAGGGTTATAACAAACATGTAAAACCAACGTAGACTATTCCACACAGACCATGCATGGCCTAGGAAGTCTAAACCATTTATTTTCTGGTCTATTCCTGAAACAGGTTGTCAACTCCTGGTACAGATGAAGACTTTGGTGTCCAGCAGGGCCGAGACTTTCTGGAGACCACATGGCGGATTAGCGGGCGGAGGGGGGACTCACACAAGAATCATTTCCAGGGCTCTGGGTCCAGGGCACCCTCCCAACCACCACACTCGGTGCTGACGACTGTCAGCCAAACACAGACTGGCAATGATTCCCACTTGAAGGAGGAGGGGGGAAGGAGTCTTCAGGGTTTCTGAGACAGCCATATAAATAAACTAATATTTTTAAAGATTCCTGATTGAGCAACATGAAATGGGAAGAAAATACTTAGTGATAGGCTACGCACATCTCAAACTCTCCCTTTCCACTCAATTCCTCTTAAAGTGCCTCGCAAAATCCACTCTTTGTCACCTGGATGAGAATGTTTGTAGAGAAGGCACATCGGGAAGTATGGTTTGTCTTGGTCTGCCACCCGCACTCACGCACAAAACCAAACTGTGCAGCTGGGTAGCGACCTATAGGTAAGGCCTATGGTGAAGGTTACACCCGAAAAATACTTTCACGTGGTTACGTGCTAATCCAGGTCAGAATGTCTCTTTTTATACTTAAAACACTTTCACATGTAATCCATTCACCTAACACTTTGATGAAGTTACAATAATCAAACTCACCTTGAAACTTTCAAGGAAAATTCAAATGGTAATAATTCCTGCATAAAACTTTCCATGCTAACATGGCCATTTTCCGTCTCAACTCTCTATCCCGAATGACCATTCATAAACAATTCCTCTTGTGGCAGTATCATTCACTAAGAAAGAGTAGCAGTAATTTTTCTGTCTCTGTAAATCACAACACATCCCCAATCATCTTATCAGACATTTCTCAGTGCCCATGGCCTCGTTCTGTCCTGGAGCGGGCAAGAGCTGACCCTGACGGGAAACAGTGGAATGAACGCCATCATAAATAGCCTGAAAGGCAGGAAGCCAGGACGAGAAAACAAATGCAAATTTCACATAAGAATTAGTTTTACAATGTTAAATTAAAATAGATTTCAGAAATCTAGTCGAGTTTTTTCACAGAAAAACTATGACATAATCATAAATAACAGAACCAAGGTGTGATGTCTTAACTGAGTGTTCTTTCCATGTCCTTTTAAGGAAATGTCATATAAGAATTCAAAAAAGAAAAAAGAAAAAAGGAAAAAAGAAAAGGAAAGAGGAGGAAGAAGGGAAAGAGGGAGGGAAGAGAGTGGATAAAAAGAAAAATCCTCAACCAAATGTAGGTTCTGACTTTTCAGCCCAATGTAGTTCCATAGCTTTTAAAGTTCCTCAAATATTTTTATTATTTGTGCTAGAGTTACCCCTTCTGGGGGTAAAACAGAGTGCAGGTCCCAATAATGTACCCCCTCTTACAGTACACCTGGCATTCTTCTTGGTCTTCTAATAATACATTTATCTAAAATCTTGCTCCTGATATCTCCCTGTTAAATTGATTTATTTGTAAGCTCTTACATATTTCTTGTAATCGCATTTTTTAACCAATAAACAACTTTTAAGAAAAGCAATGGTTCTAGGATGGCTGTAGATCCAATAATCAAACAACAATAACAACACAAAAAAGTCGAAATATTTTTCCATTCTAAATAGAGCCTATTTATTATGTCAAAAAATTGTCTGGATTTAGGGTATTGTATAGTATGGTATAGAATGAATGAATATATTTGTTGTATATTTGTTCATGTATTTATTCCTGCAACTCAACTTTACCTATTAATGGACAGTTAATTTCTCACTCTTTCCATTAAGAAGAAAGAACCATTTTGGAGAGCCTCATTTCTTTTCTTTTTTCTTATATGTTTATTGATTTTAGAGAGAGAGGAAGGGAGTGAAAAACATCAATGTGAGAGAGAAACATCGACTGGTTGCCTGCCATACACAACCCAACTGGGACTGAACCCACAACCTAGGTACGTGCCCTAAGCAGGGATCGAACATTTGGTGTACAGGACAACGTTCCAACCAACTGAGCCACATAGGCCAGGGCAAGAGGCTCTTTTCTTTACAAAATAAATAACTCTGCACTGCTACTGATATATTTTTCAGGTCATTATTGAACTTACTGCTTAGCTAATAACGAATTAAAAAAAACTTTTCAGCCCCAGCTGGTGTAACTCAGTGGATTTTGCGTGGGCCTGTGAACCAGTGTTGCTGGTTTGATTCCCCAGTCAGGGCACATGCCTGGGTTATGGGCTAAGTCCCCGGTGGCGGGCACTTGAGAGGCAACCACACATTGATGTTTCTCTCTCTTTCTTCCTCCCTCTCGCTAAAAATAAATAAATAAATAAAAATCTTTAAAAAAGGGAAAAACAAAAAACATCTCATCCTGGAAACATTTCAGGGTGCAAGATCATTCACTGGTAACTGAATAAAATAAAGATGATTTTCCTACTTCTGAAGAAGGTGTGGTCTCATTTGCCTTTGGTCGGTCTCTTGGTATGACTTCCACAGTTAATTAAAATAAAGAAAAAATGTTCTGACCTCCTTACGACTGCCTCTAGCATCTCCCTTTAGTTCCAAATGTAGCATGCAGGGGAATACTCAATCTGTGTGTATGTCCCCTGTGTCCCAGTTCTGAGTGTCTCTTTTGTCTGTAAGTTTTCTTTCTGTGTCTCTCCATTTCTGTGTCTTTCTCTGACTTGCTAATTCCTCTTGTTTCTATTTTATACTCTTTCTTCATTTCCCCAGACTTCCTGGTTTACTTCTTCTCCTAACAGCCCATCATGTAGAAAAATATTATTTATTTATAATGTTTTAAATTTACTGAATAACATTGACTAAAAAGTTTTTATTTTTACAAAACCTCAAAAGCCTACCACATAAGCCATGTCTTTTCCCACCTCTGTAATTAAAACTCCTGGCTCCTTTTCTCCAAATCATATTCTTTCTTCAAAGCTCACCATCATTTATCCAGTTGCTTAAACCGGAAATCGACAATCATCTTTGACTTCTATTTCCCTACCATCCCATTTCAATTCCAGGTCCTGTAGGGTCTATACCCAAAACACATCCCAGATCTATCCATTTCACCCCATCCACCCTACCACCCTCCTTGGAAAAGACACTATAATTCCTCGCTTAGCCTTTTCGAGTCGCTCCCTAATTTGTACCTCTCCTTTTTGCTCCTGCCATGCTTAACTCCATTATTAACACAGTGACCAGAATAAAATTTTAACACTGAAACCAGCTCATGGCCCTCCTTTGCTTAAAGACCTCCCATGGCTTACCACTACAATTAGCATTTAATCCAAACTATCAAAAAAACCTAACAAGTCCTACATGATTTGGTTTCTCTTACCTTTCTGATCTCAACTGTTGGTTCCTGTAACATATCCGGCTCCTTCGTGCCTCAGGGCCTGGGCGCCGCCCGCCTGCCTGTCTCTGCCTGGGGCGCCTAGGTCACTGCAGGGCTGTTCCTTCTAATCGTCGGGTCTCAGCTTAAACGTCACACCTTCAAAGAAGACTACGCTGACCAAAAACCTAAAGTATCGTCTCAAGGCACTCTGTCATAGCACCCTACATTAAAGTTCTGCAGGGCCATTATCTGATATTTTTTTATTAAGTGGATTTCTTAAAAAACGTATTGTCTTCTCCCACCAGAAAGTAAACACTTTAAGAGCAGAGAACTGGTCAGGCTCGTCCACAGCTGCATTCCCGATACCTAGAGAGGTTCCAGGAACTTCATAAGCTCTAAACACAGTTTTCATAAATGAATGAACAAAAATCCCAGTCTTCCCAAAGCCCTCTCTTCCTACTCTGGTCTATGATGCTATTTTTCCTTTATGACTTCATAGTATTATTTTGACTCTTAATGTCTTGCTACATCTTTTATGCTGATGCTTTAAATATATTATTTAACTTTTCACAATGCCATCATTATCGACCACAAATATTAAATATATACTTCCTACCACTGAATGAATAAAGACAGGAAACAAAAAAAAATGCTTTTATCAGATAATTAATTAGCCCTTTAACCTGAGCATTCTACCTCAATCAGATCTTTGTATTTATGGATGTAATTCTGTTCCTGTACTTAGATCATTAAAAATAAAACTGTATGTGGTACATTCTCTACAGAACATACAGCTGGGTCTTAGGCAAAGTAGTGCTAAGCACAAAGTGTTGTTGATATTAAAGAATCTGAACAAAATACAGTCATGCAAGTGTCTAATTTGGTCTAAAGTAACAAGATAATTGGAGTAAGAAAGAAAATGAGTGGATAGATCTAACATAGCTTCAGAAATGATATATTCTATTTTGTTAATTTTATTAAATTTATTGAGATGACACTGGTTAATAACATTACGTAAGTTTAAAGTGTATAATTCTACAATGTACCATCTGTGTATTACATTGTATACATTTTAGAAATTTTTCCTTTAGAGAGAAGGACATCATGACTCCAAATATATAGTTGTCTTTGTTAATAAAGTTCTAGTGTCTGGGCTGCTGGTCACTAAAGAGTAGGTGCCTTTAAAAGTAATAAATATTTTAAGTCTTGTCACCTTGACTTTGCCACTGAAACTATCTGTTGATGAGAGGGGGCCTTTATTTTGTAACTAAATCTTCTAGAAAACTGACCTTACTAATGAGCTGGCAAGCTACCACCATTTACCACAGCACGGGCCCTACTCAAGTTCAAAGGAAGGCCCATAAAAGTGGGAGCCACTCTGTAGTTTATAATCAGAGATTATCTGACAAACAAAATAAGAATTTTTTAGTCACGCATACAATAATATGTGTATGTGTGTATGTCTGTGCTGGAATAGCACTGAAAAAGATTAAAAAGTTATGTAGGACCTCTTAGGCAGAGGTGATATTTGATCTTTGGACTTATGCCATACCAGGTCCTCAAGACGAGTGAAAATCTGGTGCAATTTAATATCTGATCCAGTGTACTTGGCTGCCTACAAATAAGGTAAGATGATTTATAGACATCAAATTTAGAATCATTTACACTATCTCTGAAAAAAATAGTATTTTATGGGCCAGAACACATAATTGTATTTCCAGCAAATGCTACCACTTTGAATAATTTCTTCTAGCTTTTTACCACCATTTAAAAAATATTTTATTTTAGTTTTTTAAGTATAGTTGGCATACAACATTATTTTAGTTACATTAGTTTCTGGTGTACAGTATGGTGATTTGATATTTTTAATACCTTATGATGTGATCGCCCCACTATTTCTAGCGATCATCTGTTGCCAGGAAATTTGTCATGATATCACTACCACCATTTTTAACATAGTTCTGAACAATATTTTAAAATATTAAATACTCAGCTAATAACACAAATTATAAGCCATTAGAAAATGGTGTTTCTAAGTCATAGTTTTTCTCATCCTGTCTCATACATGCCCCCCATGTCACTCTTTCAGGGCTCATGTTCTCAACATTCAGATTATGAAATTTTCCAAGTGTAAAACCTATGCTTCCCTTGTGTTCTTGGGGAAAAGGTTAATCTGTTATGGCACAAAGTTGAGGTTTTTACATTTTTTAAAAAGAGAAAAAAAATTTTTTAATTATTAGGAGGATGTTAGGAATAAGATTGGTTTTGACCCAGATGAAATAAGCAATCGTTTAGCAAAGGAGACAGAGAAAAACATTCTTTGAAGGGGGGAAAAATGTGGTAATTCAAATAATTCAAAAGTAATTTTAAATCTCTTTTAAAAAATCTTCCTTCTACAAATAAAATCAGAAAGGAGACATCTTTGCATGTATACCTTTAGAGCTGGTCAGAACCTTCACTGTATCATAGTGAACAAAAAAGCCTATTCAGCCTCTAAAGTTGTTTTGGGAAAACCTCCAAGCCTGGTGTCCGGGTCGGCATGGTGCCTTTCAGTGGCTTCCCCTGCCCTGGCAGGACACGCTGGACTCCACATAAAAGGAACCATCCACCACCAGCCAAGTGTCTGCAGACTTGGTTTCCTGTACAGCCCGGCTTCACCTGCCGTCTTTCTTGCTCCCTTCTCTGGACCTGCGGTGCCCTCTGAGCACTCCACCTGTGGATTCTTCCCTTTTAACTAAAACAATCCACTGCCTCCTGGATCCCTCCCAGCCACCCTGTAGTCTCACCTTTGCAGTTGAGTGCGCACCACTAATCGCATGCAGGGTGAACTCTCCACTCAACCAGGTTAAAAGACACCCATATACTCACAGAGGGTAAACCCCCACCGGGCCTATCCTGGCCTCCCAGATGAGAACCAGTCAACGGAAATTCAAGGGAAAAGGAAACTTGGGTCTGTTTATCAAAAAAGGAACCAAGTTGTATCCTGTTCTGAGCCCTCTACTAAAAAAACTAACAATTTAGTCAATTAGGAAACATCAGTTTAATCTGGGTGTTAAATTAAGTACAAATATAGGCAATAAGAAATAAATCAACTCATTGATCAAACAGTCACAAGCGTTTATTTCATTTTTAGTTATGAAAACAATACGGTAGCAATATTTTTAAAAATTCTGAAAAAAGAACTTACCCATAATTCTACAGCCATAAAACACCAACTATTCAACTATTCATTTGGGGATATTCCTTTTCAGTTTTTTGATACACACACACACACACACACACACACACACTCATTTTTAAACCAGATATTCCATAGATCGGTGCCTTTGTGTATTTCTTTCCTAGTTTTCATCTGGTAAATTCCTACTCTCCTTTCAAACTCTATCTCATATTCGATGCCTTCCCAAAATACCCCCAGGCAGAGCAGCTGCTGGGCTTGTCAGACCCTGTAACATCCTGTTCCGATCTCTGTTGTAGCGCTAACCCTGCTGCAGTAGAATTCATCTGTTTCCAAGACCCGTCTTCAATAAAACTGTATACTTCAAGCAAACAGAGGCCTTAATTAGTCACCTTTGTATCCCAGGACCTAATACACCATCAGCAGGGTCTATGTGAAAAGAAGGAACAACACAATTACAATTGTGGTGTGCATTTAATTTGGATTCAGGTTTGTTAACTTCATGTTATGCCCTAAACACTGTCTAATACCCATCTCTCGAAGCTGCCAAAAAGAAGAAGGAATCTGTATCCTGCCCTCCAATAGGAGGTTACTGAGACAGTACAAAAGGACTAGCAGGAGGCTTTCACAATGTGGTAGGTCACATGAAATCCTTTGGGGAATAGATCAAGGTTGAGTCCATTATACACACAAACATACACATGCGTATGTACATGTATGCATACATACATGCCACACTGCCTGAATGTGAGAGAGGTCTGTAGCACACAGCAGACAGTAGACCCCACTAGCAACCTTTCATACTCAGAGACAAAACCACACCCATTAGGACAAATGAGATGAATTATTAGAGAAGTAGCATGGTATTATGGAGAAAACTGAATGCAGGTGCTAAAAAACTAAGTCCAAGTCATTAACTATATGATCTGACTCATTCATTACCGACATATCCTGGCACTGTGCTGGATGCTAGAAATTCGGTTTTGAAAGAAAGACTTCCTGCTCACTAGGCTGCCCGTGTGGGAGAGGAAACAGACAATAAACAGACAACTGTTTACTGCGCAGTATGGCTGGCACCACCATGGCGAGCCACTGAGTGCCAAGGAAGTGTGTTGGAGGATCACAGAGGGCCCCCGCCCAAAGGAAAGTATGTGCTGAATGAATTTAGCAGAGAAAAGGGGTGGCATGTGAGGAGAAGGAAAGTGTCTTTCTACGCAGAGAGCAATGTGTGTAAATGTCCAGAGGCACCTACAAAATAGGAACCTTAATACCAAATCACCACAGAGAACAAGTTTGAGGGTCGAATGAGATATTGATGTGGAAGAGTAAATTCCTTTGCAGATGGTGCTCAGTAGTAAGATTATAAAATTGAAAACCAACTTTGCAATTTGTCAATAATACAGAGAATCAGAAAGAAATGGACCTGAAGTAAACATACCATAAAAATGGAGTAAGTTATTCTGCATCAGTGTTTCTCTACCTTTCTGTCATTATCGCCCCCTCTAGTAGTTTGTTAGGGCTGCCATAACAAACTACCACAGACTGGGTGGCTTAAACAACAGAAGTTTATTTCTCCACAGATCTAGAGGCTGGATGTCCCAAATCCGTGTCAGCAGGGTTGGTTTCTTCTGAGGCCTCCCTCCTTGGCTGTAGATGACCTTTTTTCCTTTGTTTTCACATGGTCCTTCCACTATGCTCATCTTCGTCCTAATCTTGTCTTCTCCCAAGGATATCAATAATATTGGATTAGGGCCCATCCTAATGACCTCATTTTCTCTATAAGCCCCTGGCTCCAAACACAGTCACACGCTGAGGTTCTAGGGGGTTAGACTCAACACAGGAATTTGAAGGGGAAGGGATGCACTCCCCACAAGGAGCCTTTTTAGACATTTTTCCTAATAACTTCCCTCCCCCATGATATTTAAATATCTGTTTATATACTGTGGCCCCTTGAAGGCCCACAAATCATTGTTGTATCAAAGATTTTAGTCCCCCAAGAATCAATTTTTGTGTGCATGGAGGCAGTATCACCTCTGTTGAGAAGGCATGTTCCACATTAAAAACCAAACCAGACCAACTTCTAGGTAAGGGCATGAGATATAAAATAACGGTGAACTAAAATTTCATGTGACCCTAATGTGACTAACAGAATAATTTTTCATTTCTTTTAATACTATTCTGAGTTTCATCCTTTTTTTTTTTTTTTTACAATGATTAGGTTGCATTCTTTACTATCAGGAAAATAATCAAACATGCTTTTCTTTCTTTCTTTTTTTAATTACTCATTTGTTCCTCCATCTCCCACTAGCCGGGGATCTTCTTGTAGATCTTGGTAATCCGATGCCCACACAATAGTGACCAAACCGCACTAACTGTTAGGAAACTGTTAAAGTATAGAAGATTGCTTACTCGTTGCTCATGAGGGCTGCACCGTGTGCACTCACACTGTGTGCACTCCTGCCCCTGCCTTATTCTCTCCAAAGAACCTCGCCAGGGTGAAATCAAGACCAATAAATAAGGCCACTGCCTGGTAAGAAGTCACCCAAAGGCAGACTGGGGGGATGCATGTGGGACTGGACAAGGGCAACCCCTTCCTTGTTCATTGTGCGTGTGTGCAGGTCCTAGGGTTTATTTCTTTACCAGCACCAGATGGTTGGTTAATCACCTCCACCACCCAGCCACCAGCAGCCATGGCCCTCAGAAACATCCACTACAACCTAAAGTCATGTCCAACTGCTTGCTGCAAAGATAACTTTAAATGCTAAAAATCAAAACTATCGGAGACAAAGTCCGGTTCAGTTTGTATGTATTTTACTTTGGGGTTATAATAAGTCATATCACGGCCACAGGAAGATGCAGAAACACAACAAAGTGTACTGAAGGATGGCAGGGGGGCCAAAAGGAAGCGGGGGAGAAAAAAAGGAAGGAAGAAAGGGGCAGAATGAAGGGGGAAGACAGAGGAAGAGGGAGAGGAAAACAGAAGGGGGCAGAAGGAGGAGGGGAGAGGGGTGGAGCGAGGGGAGAAAGGGACAGCAGAAATGAGTAACACAAGCAGTGCTGAGAGCCTCCAGTCAGTGAGCATATGTGCAGTAAGGGCTTGGCAAAGGGACGTGATCTGTTTGGGCCCAATTTCTTTGGGCACTGAAATTCTTGTGTTTAAAAGTGCCTTTCAAATAGTAGAGCTCCTAAATGAAAGTCAACTCCTTCAGCTGGTCCTCAAGTACAGAAACAACTGGGTGAAAACTGGCTGTAATGAACCAATTAAAACTGGTGTCTCATCTCCAACACCGCACCTTTCTAAGGATTTTCAGAGGTGACTGCACCTGTGTTTGTTTTGTGCCTTTCCAACTGGCTTTAATACTGAATTCAATAAGAGACAACTCCAGTGTACACAGTTTAAAATGCCCCCCCCCTTTTTTTGGTAATGGGAATATTAAAAGGAGAGAAGTAAAGCCACACTAATCAAGACAATGTGGCACTGGAATAAGGATACGCATATAGAGCAAATGGAATAAAATTGACAGTCCAGAAATACACCCTCACATTTATGGTCAATTGATTTTCAACAAGGGTGTCAAGACAATTCAATGAGGGAAAGAATTGTCTTTTCGACAAACGGTGCTGGGACAACTGCATAGCCACATGCCAAAGAATGAAGCTAGAGCCCTAACTTACTCCATATACAAAATGAACTAACAGACCAAAGACCTAAATGTAAGAGTTAAACTATAAAGTTCTTAGAAGAAAACAGAGGTATAAATCTTCATGACCATGGATTAGGCAATGGTTTCTTAAATACAACACCAAAAGTGCAAATGATAAAAGAAAAAAATAATAAATTGTACTATGTCACAATTTAAAATTTTCGTGCTTCAAAGAACACCATCAAGAAAGAAGACAACCCACAGCATGAAAAAAAAATTGCAAATCATGTCTGTTAAGGAAATTTAAGAATATATAGAACTCTTACAAAAGAATTTTTTTAAAAAACCAACCCTATATAAAATTGGCCAAGGATCTTAATAAATATTTCTCCAAAGAAGATATACAAATGGCCCATAATCACATTAAAATATGCTCTACATCATTAGCCATCAGGGAAATGCAAATCAAAATCACACTGAGACACCACTTCACAGCCACTAAGATAGTTATAATCCAAAACACTCATAATAACATGTGTTGGCAAGGATGTGGAGAAAAACAGAACCCTCACACATTGCCAGTGGGAACATAAAATGGTGCAGCCACTTTGGAAAAAGGTCTGGCAGTTTCTCAAATTTTAAACATACAGTTACCATATGATCCAGAAATTCCACTCCTAGGAATATATCCAAGAGATTGAAAACATACATCCACTCAAAAACTTACACACATGTTCATTATATAAAAATATAAAATTATGTATCCATTCACTCAAAGTTTTAATGAACACCTTTATGGCACACAAGATAGAATGTCTGATATAAAAAGAATTTATGAGAGTGAAACAATAAACAGAAACATAATTTATGTTTCTTATAGTTTGAACCTTAGCCAGTTCAGACTTTAATTTGGACCCAGATATTCCAATTCCGAAACTCTTGTTAAGAATTTTGAAAATAGGCCCTGGCTGGGTAACTCAGTTGCTTAGAGTGCCATCCTGATACTCCAAGGTTGCAGGTTCAATCCCAGTTAGGACATATATAAGAATCAACCAATGAATGCATAACTAAGTAGAACAATAAATCTCTCTCCCTCTCCCTCTCCCTCCTCCTCCCTCTCCCTCTCTCCATCTCCAACTCTCTCTCCCCTCCTTCCTCCTTCTCCCTCTCCCTTTCCCTCTCCTTCCTCTCTCTTTAAAATCAATAAATAAAAATAAATAACTACAAATTGTCCTAACACTGTTACTGTCACACATTTTAAGGTAGAGGAAAACAATTTAGATTGTCTATTGACAAGGTAAATACAATTTTAGAGAGAAGAGTAGAGGTAAATACAACGGGACATCCTTCCTTACTGTCACCAAGGATGCTCTGGTATTTCTCAGCCCTTGAAGCAAGAAAGCATCTACTTAAAAAGATTCTGGTTACCGCGGGCACACATCACTGCTATCAGTATCTTTCTTGCAGGAAATCAATTTTCTCCTTTCCTGGGTTATCTTACGTTTATACTAGTGCGAAAACTTTAGGAGAATCAAAGTCCTACCAAAAAAAGTAAGCTATTTGATTCTTAGAAGTTGTCCTTACAAAAAGGGTTATTATGCTAGCTATTTTAATTCCAATAATATTCTGAGATGGGTCCAAGTTTAAGCCTTATAAGGTCTTTTTACAACAAGGTAATAAATGATGGCAAGATGTCACACAGGCCATGCCAGACACAACACAAACTTCTGTTCCAGGGTGTCGTCAGGGCAGTGGCAAACAAAAAACGATGGATCTTTTCTTCTGCCCAAGACCCCAAAGGTGTCCACACACACACACAAACACACACACTGCCAAGCCCCTGGGTTGTTTCACGCACATGTAATGCACTGCTCCTGTAGCACCCAGTTCGTGTCCTGGGAATCATGCTAGACAATTTCAAAGAAGAAGGTAACAAAGCTAGATAGGTCGGGAAAGAATTCACAGGTGTTGTTAGAGCCGTGAAAATGAGCACAGATCTGTGCACAGGGAGAGAGGAAGTGGAAGGGACAGCAGGCAAAGCACATGTAGGGAAAGCGTGGAATGCAGAGGGACCAATGGCATGCACAGAGGACAGGGGGGTGACTGGAGGCACTAAGCAAGTGGGAATGGAGTTGGAACCGGAAAGCGCAGGGCTTTGGGTGGCAAACTAAGTAAGAACTTTTCGCTGTTTTCCTCTCTGAGTAGCTTAAGGCAATTTTTGTTGGCTCCTGAATACTTGAATCTCAATTCCCTTATCTGTAAAATGAAAGTTTAGGATTAGAAAATAGCTATTAACTAATAATAATTACATTAAGTTGCTCACCCATTACATATAGAGCTATATGCTGAGCCTCTACACACATTTCACATTAATTAGGCCCCTTCTAGTCTCAACCTGCTATGACTATTTGAAAGACTGCATATCTCTAATTGATTCTAATTCCTCCTTTGATCTGCTATATTCTCTCTTTTGGAGTGAGAAAAGGACGGAAGACATAGCTTCTTGGCTGCTCTAGTGATATTCTGGCAGCTTTCCACACTCATTCTTGAACAGGATAAAAGATCCTCCCTATCGTTTCATCCTCCCCTGATATAAAATGTCCCTGGTGGGAGACATCTGAACTTAGCATGGAAGAAATGCTAACTGAACACCTTGGAAGTAGGAGGTCTCTAATTCAATACATCGTTTTTCCCCTTGATATTCAGGAAGGGAGAAAGATTCAGGGTCCCCCCCCAACCCCCAAGCCCACACATACGTCTGCCCAAATGAGCTCTTCCTAAATCCTCCTCACCTCCCCAACCTCTGAACCTAAGAGAGCCCTGGGACTTGGTCCTTGGACCTATGCTCTTCTCAAGATACTATCTCCCTGGGATCTCATCCACTCTAACGGCTTCTAAACATTACCTCTACAATGAAGACTCACAGTTTTATATCTCCAGCCCAGATCTTTCCCCTGAAATTCAAATTCTTTGGTCACTTCATCTCCACATTGATGTCTGATAGCCATCAGTATTAGTTTCCTAGAGCTGCCACAGCAACTGAGCACAAACTCGCTGCTTTAAAACAACAGAAATTTATTCTCTCACAGTTCTGGAGCCAGAAATCTGAACTCAAGGTGTCAGCAGGGTCATAGTTACCTCCCAAAGCTCTAGGGGAGGACCCTACGTTGCCCATTGCAGCTGTGTTGGCTCCTAGCATTTCCTGGATTGTGGCAGCATCACTCTGGTCCCTGCCTCAACCTTCATATGGTCTTCTCCCTTGTGCAGTGTCCTCTCCCTCCAAAATATATCCAGAATCTGACCCTTCTCCATCACTATCACTCCAGTCCAAGCTATGAATAATCTTCCCAATGGTCTCTCTGCTGTTATCCTTCTTCTTCTAAAGTCTTGCCATTCTAATGCTTAAACCCCTCCAGTGTTTTCCTATCTCACCTGGAGTAAAAGCCAAAGTCCTTCCAATGGTCCCCGAGGCCATGCAGAGCCTGCTGCAGCTTTCCTCAGACCCTTTCTCCTGCTGTTCTCTCTCTTCCTTCAGCCAGGAGTGCAGGGGCTCCTCACCTCCCTAACCTCAGACATGGCAGGCAGGCTCTGCCTCAGGCCCATGGCATCTGTTTTTCCCTCTGCCTGAAATGCTTTTCCTCCAGATAACCAAATGGCTTCTTGCTCCCTCACCTCCTTCAAATGTCAGCTTCTCAGAGTGTCTGTCCCTGACCACCCATTCTAAAATTGCCAACACTACCATCTCCCCACCCTTGTACACCCCATCCTCCTTCCCTGTTTTTCCTCCAAATCTAAACTGTGAACTGAAATACAGTATGTTTTACTTATTCATCTGTTTATTGCCTGCCCTCTCCACATGTACTCTAGAATGTGAGCTCTACAAGAAACTTTTGTTTCTCCAGGATCTAAAACAATCTCCAGCACGTAGCAGCCACTCAACAACTATTCGTGAATGTATGAAGGACTCCAGTACAACTCTCTGATCTGAACCATGAGATGGAGAGAACTAAACGTGTCACACAATGAGTTGCAGAACCAGGACCTGCTTTTCAGTTAAGCAATTTATGCTAATTAAATACATTAATCCATGTCATGTTAATAACAGATTACCCCTCCCAAGCAAAGAACTTCATTTTTAAGAGGAACCCTTTAGAGTAAGGTACCCAGATCCAAAGAAGAAAAGCAAATGATGGAAATTTGAGATATGACAAGGCACATGTGAGGACAGGCCAGATTCTTCAGCAAACCAAGTTGCACTAGTAGCTACTGCAGGTTTGGACCAGGTCACGGGTCGGCTCCCAATCCATGATACTCATCCTCTCCCCTTTCCCATGGATGAAGACCCATTATTTCCTGAAAAAGCAACCATCTTATCTAAACTTGTGACCCAGGCAATCCTTGTTACATCATGTTTTGAAACTTTCCACCTGAACCACCTTGGCTGATTCTAACTCCCTCATTATATTTCTTTTCAGTGTATCTGGCTCTAATTTTTACTGTCTGTCTGTGTGTGTTTGTGTGTGTGTGTTTTAACCCATTTAGTTTTCTCTGTTTTCTCTTTATCACCATCTTCTTTCCTCCTCTATGCTGTTTTCCAGTCACCTGTAACACTCAGGCGCTCCTACCTCGCATGGGTTCATTTATTTTTATGCACTAATTCAACGAGCTACTTATTTATTTTCTTCAATGCACACAACACCATAACAGGCCTTCTCCATAGTGTGTGTGAATGTGTGTGTGTGTTCCATCTACGCATGTAGGGCCAGAGCAAAACAATCCTGTTTACCACAGAGAGTAACCGCTACTGTTAGCCACCTGCGTCTGAGCCACACTGTTGGGAATGATGACTGCAATGAAAATTTTGGACACACTGCTGATTCCAAAATGAGGTGGAAAATTCCTCATGCGAAACCTTAGAGCTTTGATATGTATTTAACAATGTTCCCAAGAAAACTTATAAGATAGAGGTAAAAATATAATTGCCTAATTTCTTAAGTCTGGATAGGGTATTCAAAATGAACCAACTGCAGTGGCTGCCTTCTGATGTTTGTGGAGAACTGCAGTCCCTGATCTGCATCTTACAGCACCTTCAAAACTATGATCCCAGCAAGCCAACAAGGCCTGTGAAGACGAACGGGTCTGTGCTTTTCATGTCACTGGAAATTGTAGGTATTACAGAGAAGCTGGGGCTCACTTGGAAGCACAGGAGGAAAAGGCAAGGATATTTCTGCCAGTGGCCTCATCCCACAAGCAAGTAACCACAGATGGAAGGCGATGAATCACAGGAAATGATGGTTCCCTGTCACCTGTGTGATCATAAAGACTCACGTCAAGAGGTCCCAGAAGTACTTCATCCCTTTCTTCAAGGACCGAGAGCTCTTAATAGCCTACATGCTGCATTTAGTTGTCTCCTTCACCCACAGCCCAAGACCCACAGCTAGGTATCCTGAACTGCAATGCCAAAACCTCAAATGACTTCAGCTGTCTTTGAGGGTGAAGAATCAATTCACATGTCTGTAACTAGCCTGGGATCAGACATGGATTATAAAATGGGCTCCTTGGGGGACCGTGGTTGATATTTTTAGTGAATCATTAAAAAGCAGTTCAGTTCAAGATGGGAATAGGAAGCCAGAATTCACGAGATAAGGAATTAGTGGAAAATTTAAAAGTTAAGGTTAAGACGTGAGGCTATACTTATGAAAATCTATGAGTGAGTGGAAGGAAAAAGAGAGAATGGCATCTCAAAGACGGAGTAAGTCCTGGGAGCTTTTTTTGTGTGTTTGTTTTTAAAGAATAGGCCAGGCCGAAAGGTATTTGTATCAGGAAGGAAAAGAACTATTGGGAGAAAGGAGATCATCAAAAGCCGAAGTTTCTGAGTAGGAGGGAAATAAGGTTAAGAGAATGAATAGAAAGATTGGCTTTGGAATAAGGAAGCTTTACTCCTGAAACGCTACAGAAGATGAGCTTGGATAACGACTTTATGAGAGAATACTTTATACAAGTACCTTGTAACGTGTAATGATCCATTCTAATATAAGTTGTTGTTATGCTGCACCTACCAAATGTCAACAGAGCAGGCACTCAAAAAATATCTGTTAAACCCTGGCCAGGTGGCTCAGTTGGTTAGAGCACAATCCCAATACACCAAGGTTGCAGGTTGGATCCCGGTCAGGACACATATAAGAATCAACCAACGGCCCTGGCTGGTGTGGGTCAATGGATTGAGCACCAGCCTGCGAACCAAAGGGTTGCTGGTTCAATTTCCAGTCAGGGGACATGCCTGGGTTGTGGGCCAGGTCCCCAGTAGGGGGCATGAGAGAAGAAACCAACCACACACTGATGTTTCTCTCCCCCTCTTTCTCCCTCCTTCCACTCTGTCTAAAAATAAATAAAATCTTTTTAAAAAAAGAATCAAACAATGAATCCATAAATAAGTGGCACAACAAATCAATGCCTCTCTCTCGTCCCCCTCCCAGTCTCTCTCTAAAAATCAGTAAATTTAACAAATATATCTGTTAAAATAAGTGAGTTCTAGAGAAAACCTAAGATAGCTATGGGAACTGAAATACTTGAGAAGGAGAGAAGGAAGAGAAGTAAGTTCATGCTGACTTTGCTAAGAAAAGCAAGAGACTAAGTCACTCAGAAATGAAGGGGGATTTGAAGTGTACAGAAAAGGTTTGAAATAGCTGCTTTGAAAATTTTGCTAAGAGTGAAGGACAATAAAATAATAAGTCATTGCAATTTTAATTAACATTGTATTGGAAACCTTTCAGTCCTGATAAATAATGATGGCTCAGTCAAGGACGGGCAATATAAATGTGTAACAGGCCCAGTAAAGAGAGTTGGAAGCGGAAGGAAGTGCAGGGAGTGCAACAGCTAGAGTTCCGGGTGGATGTTTAAGGGTGCTAGAAAGGCACTGATGATTATTGAAATGATTGGCCGTGGAGCCTAGGCTGGGCATGAGGGTAGGTAAAACTGGAGGACTGATACGCTAGGAAAATGGAAATGGGGAGAAATGGGGAGGGGTAAGTCATAATGAAGGCAGAAAAGAAAGATTATGACTCTGAGCAAATGGTGGGATTGAAAGGTAAGATGACTGTGGCCAGAGGGGAGAGCTGCAGTCTGTAGGGTTTGGAGCAAGAAGTCCACAACATGATGGTAGGTGGAGATGAGTCCTATGAGCTCATAGTTCAATAAGAAATCCTGGTTGTCTCCACCCTTTGAACAGCGCAGAGATATTTAGAGATGTTGGGTGAAATAAAATCTTCCAAGGCTGGGGTCTGGAAGTTTCACTCTGCTGAAAAGGGAAAGTCCTTATTTATTTCTTCTCCTGTTGCAAGGATCGTGGTGATATGGAATTAACTATTCTTAGCTCTGG
This sequence comes from Mormoops blainvillei, assembly GCA_004026545.1. NCBI lineage: Eukaryota > Metazoa > Chordata > Mammalia > Chiroptera > Mormoopidae > Mormoops > Mormoops blainvillei. The sequence goes on from PVJD01001843.1 coordinate 188,470, forward strand.
GACAAATGCGAACACATTCATTGTAGCTGAAGGAAGGGGGGCCAAAAATACTGCAAGACTATAACCTGAAGCTAGGTACAGAAATGGCTCATTTCTTTTATACTGAAACACTACTCACTGCAGTAAAACTCTGAAATATCCTCTAAGGAAATACTAGTTTCCTTATTACCTTTCTAAAGATGCTGTCTCTCTAACCAATCAAATACAAACACTACATTTTGAGAAACTATTTATAAATAAGACTGCGCAAAAACTAAGTCATATCTATATATACATACATTTATACACCTCAGAAATTCAGTTACCATAAAATTATTCTAGTAGAGCAGCTTTGTAATGTTATTATCCCACTAATAAAAATACAGATTCAACTGTATCTGAAAATAAATCCTGTTCTTTTATGAGAAGATTAAAGTCCATCCCCAGCCCCCTAATTCTATATTGACTGAACCTATTTGTATAATACTGGGGTCATGAAATTTATCCATTCTTCAGAACTGATGTGGTACCATGGCAGTGGAAAGAGGACATGACTAAAAGTTCTATTTTTGCTTTGTATCAACCTATTTGTCTGTGATAATACCAGAGCTTGCAACACTTGGAGTTGATCTCATGCTCGAAAACTGGGCTCTTCTCCTAACCCCTCTTATCAGTTAAAGACAGAACTGTGGAGGTTAGTATCTTTACACCCTTGTAGAGACATGTCAGAAAACATCTCTATCTCTAAATTTCTTAATGATCTTCATTCTCCAAAAAATTTGTTCTGTTTTGTTTTGATTTTACTTGCTAGAATTAAAGACAAAGAACCATGTACTGAAAACTTAAACTATCCCCTTATGCTGTTTCTCCATCTACCACATTGTAGAGATGATTTCCTGAAAATATGTATTGCAATTTTTTTGCTTACTTACTCAGCTTCATGTATCACCACAAAGTAGTATTTGCCACGCTGAGAGAGCCGGTAAGGATACATTCGTGTTTTCTTCCCATTGTCTTAAGTATGGGTTTGGGGAGAATAGTAAAGGCAATTTTCTTCAACTTGACAGTGAAAACCATAAGCATACCACTGAAGCTTCAAGTTGTAAACAAACAATGACAATTCCGGTAAAAAAGGCAAATTTCTTGAGAAAGTTGGATATAGCAGTTGCAAACATAAGACATAATGAAAAACATTTTTAAGATGGAACTATAATGCATAATCCCATCCCCAAAAGAAATAACCAGAGTAAAAGTTTATCTGGTTACTCACTGAACTAGCAGGCAGCTTTCCTCTCACCAACATGAACTCTGGGCACGTCAGGACAAATGTACAATTAGCAAAATGTGTAATTAGCACAGAGGGAGATATGAGAAGGAAAAGCAGGTGAATGCCACAGACAGAATATCAATGCTGATCAAAGTGGATAGAGATACACAATGTAAGAAAAACAAAGTATGAAGGTTATCATCAAAGTCTGGGACGCAACATGGAGGAAAAATAAATAAATGACCAATGCCTGACGCCACTCTGTGTCAGAGCCGTGCCTATAAGGAGTTCTTTATTTTCTCAGGGTTCACTCATGGCCTTGCCCACTGGCTTCCCAGGAGCCTCACGTATACACTCTCAGGGGAGCTGAAATCAGATTACAACTAAGAAACTTTGGTCATCTTGTCTTCTGTTGGGAGCCTTCATCATATAGCAGCAAATATTACCATCTACTTAAACAGCTAGGTTTGTGTTTGCTGTTTCCTTTTCATATCAATCTCCTTTTCCCATTTGTGTTTAACTATTACAGTGAAGAAAGTATGTGAACACTATCAAGAGAGTGAAAAGACAACCCACAGAATGAAAGAAAATATTGTAAATCACATATTTGATAAGTGCTTAATATCCAGAATATATAAAGAATCCCTACAACTCAATAACAAAAGAGCAAGCACCCAAATTCAAAAATGGGCTAAGAGGACTGGATTCTGGGGAACAGGGCAGAGCAGGAAGTACCAGGAATCTGCCTCCCCACCTAGAAAACAACTGCACTAGCAGAATCTGTCTGCTATAACTATTTTGGAACTCTGGGGTCTGTTGAAGGATTACAACTTCCAGGGGAAGACTTGGAAGACTGTAAATTGTGATTAATTTCAGCTCTTAGCACAGTGGCAGCTATACATCCCCACATCACCCCTGCCAAATGGCAGGCAGCTGTGCTTGGTTCCTGGAGCAGCTTGCATACTGTCTGAGGAAACCAGGGTGGGAAAAAGAACTCTGTCTTCCAAACACTGGGGATGTCTGCTCTGATTACAGTGTCTTACCACATAAGTACAGACCAATAAGCTGATAGCCACTGTTGTTGTATCTCCCCCACTGTTGCAAACCCCAACCCCTCTGGTTAAAGTAACTTCCAGGGCATTTAAAAGTCCAAAGTCTGTCCTCCCCTCTTCTTTATTTCCTCTTTCTTCTTTGTAGATCTAGACATTAAAGACTAAGACATTAAAAAATGACTGCATACAGAAGGGAAATCAGCAAGTGACCATGCATGCCCAAGGAAAGTCTCAGAAAGAGCTGAGAAGACATTAAGTTTACATTTAAGGTTAAACCTCAGCACAGAGGCAACTATGACAATCAAAAAGGCAAAAACAATAACAAAAAAACAGCAAACACTGGGGATGGGGAAAAACCTGTTTTCCAAAATTATTGCATTATTAGATTCAAATAGCCAGTGTTCAAGCAAAAAAAAAAAAAGTCACAAGACACACAAAGAAACAGGAAAGTATGATACATTCAAAGAAAAAGAATAAACCAATAAACCGTTCCTGAAAAAAGACTTAATGGTAGATATACTAGACAATGACTTTAAAACAACTGCCTTAAAGATACTAAAAGAACTAAAGGGAGACATATAGAAAGTCAAGAGAACAATGTGTGTGCAAAATACAACTGCTCATAAAAAGAAAACCAAAAAAGAAACCAAAAAAATTCTAGAGCTTTAAAAGTACAACTGAAATTTTAAAAATCACTAGATGCATTCAAAGGCAGATTTGAGCAGGCAGAAGAATGAATCAGTGAACTTGAAAATAGGACTATGGAAGTTATTGAAGGTGAGAAATAGAAAAAAAAGACACTGAAGAAAAGTGAACAGAGCTTAAGGACACCATTAAGTGGACCAACACATGCCTCATGGAAGTTCAAGGATAAGAAAGAATGAGGCAGAGAGAATATTTGAAGAAATAATGGCCGAAATTTCTCAAATTTGATGAGACATTAATATAAACATCCAAGAAATTCAACAAACTAAGTAATTTGAACTCAGAGAGACACACACTGAGACATATTATAATCAAACTTTAAAAAGACAAAACGAGAATTTTGAACACACCAAGAGAGACTTGAACTATCGCATGCATGGGATCCCCAATAACGTTAACAGCAGATTTCTCATCAGAAACTTTGGAGGCCAGAAGACAGTGGGCTGATATAGTCAAAGCAATAAAAGAAAAAAAAAAGTTAACCAAGCATCTTGTAACTGGCAAAATGGTCCTTTAAAAGTGAGAGAGAAATTAAAACATTCCCAGAGAACAAAAGTTTAGGAAATTCATGACCACCAGATCAGCCCTGCCAGAAATGTTAAAGGGAGTCCTGCAAGGTGAAATGAAAGGATACTAGACAGAAACTCAACTCAACACTGTAAGGAGAAATAAATATTTCAATAAAGATAAATACATGGGTAATTATTAAAAGCGAGTATTATTGTAACTGATTTGTAACTGTGCCTTTTGCTTTCTTTCTACATGATTTAAGAGACCAATATACTTAAAGAAAAAAAATTATTAGTGTAAAAGCTAGAATTACTGTATCTTTGGCATATAACCCAAATCTTGTTTTAGGGACTAATGCATTCGAAAGAATTATTAGTTTACACTTTTTAGTGCATATGTATAAAAATGCAATTCTGTGACAACAGCTAAAATTGGTGGGGGTAGACCTGTAAAGGAGCAGAGTTTTTGCATGAAGTGGTATAAAATCAAATTAGTGTGTAGTAACTTTAGGATGTTAAATGTAATCCCCATGTAACCACACACACACTCAAAAAGAGCTATTCAAGACACACAAAAGGAAATGAGAAAGAAAAGTAAACATTTCACTAAATGTTTCACTAAAATATCAGCTAAATACAAAAAAACAGTAATGCAGGAAATGAGGGACAAAAAAAAAGCTACAGGCCATGAAGAAAATAGATAGTACAATGACAAAAGTAAGTCCCTCATTATCAGTAATTACTTAAAATATAATTGAATTAAACTCTCCAGTCAAAAGAAGGAGATTGGCAGAGTTGATAAAAACACATGACCCAATTATATGCTACCTACAAGATCCAAAGTTACAAACAGGGTAAACATAAAATGATGAAAAAAATATATTCCAGGCAAATAGTAACCAAAAGAAAACAGGGGTAGCTGTACTAATCTCAGACAAAATAGACTTTAAATTGAAAAGGGTTATAAGACAAAGGAGGGCATTATATATTAATAAAAGTTTCAATATAGCCAGAAGATATAACAATTATAAAAAACACATCTAATGACAGGCCATCAAATATATGAAGTAAAACTGACAGACCAAAGGGAGGAAGATATTTCTACAGTAATAGTTGGAGACTTCAGTACCCCACTCACAATAATGCATAAAGCCACCACAGAGCGGATAACTAGAGAAACAGAGGACGTAAACATGATAATAAAACAACTAGATCTAAAAGACATACAGAACACTCTACCCAACAACAGTATACACATTCTTCTTAGGTGCACATGGAATGTTTTCCAGGGTAAAACATATGTCAGACCACAAATTAAATCTCAGTAAATTTAAAAAGACAAATTGAGCATATAAATGATCTTCTCTGACCACAACAGAATGAAGTTATTAATCAATTTTAAAAAGTAAAACTGGAAAATTCATAAAATTGTGTATATTAGATAATACACTTTTAAACAACCAATGGATCAAAGAAGAAAGCACAAGGGAAATTAGGATATTTGGAGACAAATGAAAATGAAAACAGAACATACCAAAACTTATGGGACACAGCAAAAGAAGTGCTAAGAGGGAAATGTATAGCTATAAACATTTACATTAAAAACAAGAAAGATCTCAAATCAACAACTTAATTTTACAACTAAAGGAGGAAAAAGAACGAAACTCAAAGCTAGCAGAGGAAGGAGATAATAAAGATTAGAGCAGAAATAAACAAAATAGAAAACAGAAAAACAATAAAGAAAATCAATGAAACCAAAAGTTGGTTCTTTGAAAAGATCAACAAAATTGACAAACCTTTAGCTACATGAACAAAGAAATAAGAGAAGACTCAAATTAGTACAATCAGAAATGAAAGTGGGAACATAACTAAAGACTCCACAAAGAAGTTGATTCTATAGAAATAAAAAGGAGAAATAGAAGAGAGTACTATGAGCAATTATATGCCAAAAATTGGATAGCCTAGATGAACTGAACAAATCCCTTGAAACACAAGACCTACCAAAATTAAATCACAAAGAAATGAAAAATAGAAAATCTGAATAGTCCCTAAAAAGAAAATAGAATCAGTGATCAAAAATCTCCCAATGACAGCTTCACTAGTGAATTCTACTAAACATTTAAAGCAGAATACCAATTCTCAAACTTTTCCATATATATATGAAGAGGGAACACTTCCTAACTCATTCTACAAGGCCAGCATAGCACTGATACAAAACAAGACAAAGACACTATGAGAAAAGGAAACTACGGACTAATATCATTTAGAAACATTGATATAAAAACACCCAGCCAAATACTAGCAAACATATTTAAGCAGCACAGTAAAATAATTATATACCATGGCCAAGTGGAATTTATTCCTGAAATCCAATGATGGTTCAACATATGAAAATTGATCAATGTAATTTACCATACCGACAAGATGAAAATACCCCATGGTCATCTCAACTGAAGCAGAAAAATACATGACAAAATTCAACACTCTTCCATGACAAAAATACTTAACAAAATAGGAATAGAAGAAAACTACCTCAACATAATACCAGCCATATATTAAAAACGCATAGCAAACATCACGCTCAATGGTGCAAGACTGAAAGTTTTTCCTCTCAGATCAGGAACAAGCAAAAGATACCTGTTTTCACCACTTCTATTGAAAACAGCACTGGAAGTTGTAGCCAGAGCAATTACGAAAGAAAAAGAAATAAAAGACATTCACATTGGAAAGAAAGAAGTAAAATCATCTTTGTCTACAGATGATTAAGATCTTATATGTAGAAAACCCTAAAGACTCCCCAAAGAAGCTGATAAAAATGTTCATCAAAGTAGCAGTATTCAAAGTAAACATACAAAAATCAGTTGTATTTCTATACACAAACAATAAGCAATATGAAAAGGAAATTATAAAATAATTCCATTTTTAATAGCATAAAAAAGAATAAAACACTTAGGAATTAACCTAACCAAGAAAGTGAAAGACCTGTACAATGAAAACTACAAAACACTGCTGAAAGAAAACTACAAAACACTGCTGAAAGAAATTAAAGAAGGCATAAATAAATGGAAACATATCCCATGTTTGTGGATTAGAAGACTGAACACTGTTAAAATATCAATACTACTCAAAGCAACCTACAGATTCAATGATACCTCTGTCAAAATCCTGATGATTTGTTTCACAGAAACAGAAAAACTTGCCCTAAAATTCACATGGACTATCAGGGGGCTACAGAGAGCCAAAACAATCTTCAAGAAGAACAAAACTGAAGGTCTCACATTTTCTGATTTCAAAATTTACAAGCCTAAAGTAATCAAAACAGTACAGTACTATCATAAATTCACACATGTTTTCTGATGGAATAAAATAGAGAGTCCTCAAATAAACTCTCACATATATGGTCAAATAATTTTTGACAAGGAGGTCAAGACCATTCAATGGAGAAAGGGCAGTCTTTTCAACAAATGGCACTAAGAAAACTGGATATCCACATGTAAAAAAATGAAGTGGGACCCTTACCTAAAGCCATATACAAAAATTAATTCAAAATGGGTGAAGGACCAAAATGCAAGACCTAAATAAAACAATAAAACTCTCCGAAGAAAATGTAGGACAAATGCTTTGTGACATAGGATTTGGCAATCATTTTTTGGAAACAACACCAAAGGCAGAGATGATAAGAGAAAAAAGTAAATTGAAACTTATAAAAATTTTGTGCATCGAAACACATCCACAGAGTAAAAAGGCAACCCACAGAACAGAAGAAAATATTTGCAAATCATATATCAGAAAAGGGATTAATACTCAGAATATACAGAGAACTTCTAAAACGCAACAACAAAAAAAACAAACAATCCAATTTAAAAGTGGGGAAAGGACTTGAATAGACATTTCTACAAAGACAACATGGCCAATAAGTACATAAAAAGATGATCAACATCGCTAATCATTAGGGAAATGCAAATCGAAACCACAGTGAGATACCAATTCACACCTGTCAGGACGGCTATTATTAAAACAACAACAAAAAAAGACAACAAGTGTTGGAGAGGATGTAAAGAAATTGGAACCCTTGTGCACTGTTGGTGGGAATGTAAAATGTAAAACAGCCACTGTGGAAAACAATATGGCAGTTCCTCAAAAAATTAAAAATATAATTACTGTATGATCCAGCCACCTCACTTCTTTTAAACACTCAAAAAAATTGAAAGCAGAGTCTTGAAGAGGTATTTGTACACCCTTCTTCATAGCACCATTATTTACAATAGCTAAAACATGGAAGCAACCCAAATGTCCATCAACAGATAATGGATTTTTAAAAAATGTTATATATATAAAATGGGATCTTATTCAGTCATAAAATGGAATGAAGGTCTAATATATGCTACAACATGATTGAACCTTGACAACATTATGCTAAGTGAAATGAGTCAACCACAAAAGGACAAATACTGCACGATCTCACTTACATAAGGTATCTGAATAGGCAAATTGACAGAAAATAGAATCAGGGGCTGGGAGAAATGAGGAGTTATTTTTTTTAAAGGGTACAGAGTTTCTGTTTGGGATGATGAGAAAGTTCTGGAAATGGACTGTGGTGATGGTTGTGCAACTTTGAATGTAGTTAATGCCAATGGACTGTCCACTTAAAATGGTTAAAATATATAAATTTTACTGTAATAAAAATTTTAATATTTGAGGAAAAAACAGAATATTAAAAATTCAGATACAAGTAAATCAAATACTAACATGATCTGTTAGTAGCGTCTAAACAGGCTTCCTTCCTTCCTTCCTCCTTCCCTTGCTTCCTCTTTTCTTTCCTTCAGCTCTACACCAAATAACTAAACATTCTGGGTGAGACAGATGCAAGAGGGAATTATAATGAGAACGGAAATTTTTAAAAGATAACTCATATAACAGGGACTGGCAGAATGGAGTGACCAGGGCAGGGATTATAAACAACCAGAAGGCAGAACCAAAGACCCAGGAGATACTTTTACATTCGGTAAAAGGAAAAATGAAGAATGCACAAAAGTACGTGTGTAAACCCCAAATTTTATAGGTCACTCAGTTCTATAACAACTCCTTGTAAGTCCCATAGAATGATTTAAATAATTTAGGCAGGGCCAATTCCACTGGCTGTAACCATTAGGCAAGGAAACAAAGTAACATAGCTTGGATTCCATGCCAGTATAAGGTCAGGCATCACATCTTACTCTATCTCTAAAAGTATAGTATTCCACTCAAGCTTCCCGACCTGCAGACACAATGTGTGGGAAATCAATTTAAAACTCTACGGGAGTGGTCCTCAATACATGGCGAGTCCAGGTCTCCCAATCTAATATCTCATACAAAGAACAAGCCAATTTTAGGTATATTCTCCTGCTGATTACCTTCTCCAAGAAAAAGGTTTAGGGCCAAAGAAGAATGTCTGCATTTCTTCAGCCTTTCACTTGATTTGGAAAGAATCATCTATACGCCAAACTTTAAGACCTCAGGAAAGACCCAGCTTATTAATGATTCTCTTAAAAAAATCATAATGCCACTGTTAGGATTTTAACTGGCAGAAATGGTCTCCTAAGACACATTCCAACTCTAATTAAAGCAGGGCTATCCCAGAGCTCCCACTTAATTTTAATTTATATTAAAATAACTTAGAAGAGCTATTCAATATATTGAGCAACTGCCCAAATCTGGTTGGTTAAACGTTAGCATCTTCCCCCTTCCAAAGCCACAAAGGCTTCAGATGGATAATGTGCTGAGGAAGACAGGCAGGATTCACATTACCAACACAGGTGGCATTTTTCCAGAACATCAAAGAAATTGTTTTCCAAAATGAGACTCTGCTGTACTTAGCCAAATTATATTTAAAAGGTGGAGTGCTAAAAACATTCTGCCAATCAATAACTATATGGGTGGAACTAATCAAAACTGTAAGAACATCTATATGGAAATCGATTTAAATCAATGTTGAAGAGCTTGAACTCCCATAGCTTTTCACTTAATTATATCTATGATTTGAGACCTGGAAGAGATTCCAAATATTTCCAAGGCTTCTTCCATTTCATTCAAAGTTCCCTGGGCTGCTGTATTTGTAAACAGCACTGCTTTTTACTCCATTCACTCAGTTTTACTTTCTTTACAGCACTTCTCACCACCTGACATTCTATTATATACTTCTTTGTTTATCGTTTATTGTCTGTCTCTCCCACTAGAAGATCGTCTCCATAGTACCGGGGCCCTGTGTTTGCTCTTGTACCCGAGCAGCAACAGCAGCACCTGGCACTGACTAGGCACTTGGTAACTACTGTATTTGTTTACTGACAGACTGAATAATTCTTACCCAAACCTTTTATCTTATTTGTGAAATTACTTGAGGCTCAGAGGAGTGAAGTGGCTTGCCCAAGGTCACGAGGTCACCAGAGGGAAAGCCGACCTTAGAACCAGGCCTCTTAACTCCCAGTCATCCTTCTGGAGTAGATGCAGTTATGCTACTCCCTGCTTTTGATAGCTCCCCATTGCCTAAAAAATGTCAGCCCTCTTTGCCTTTCGAATCCCTCCAAATTTTGCCCAACTCACTTTTCTAGTCTGCTCCCTGCCATTCCCTTCTCTGTCCCATGTTCCTGCCATCTCGCCACCTCAGCAAGGCTCTCATGCTTGCCCGATCTTTGCTCACTCTGTTCCCTACATCTAGGATACCTTTCCACCTGCCAAAATTCTACCCATCTTGCAAGACCCAACTCAAATATCACTTCCTCTGCGAGCTTCCTCCCTATCTTTCCTCATTCTCCCCTTCTTCACCAGAATACTCACTCCTTCCTATGAGTTCCCATAGTGCTCTGACCTCCTATCACAGCACACTCTACATTCTGCCATATCCTTCTTCTTAGTAGACTCTAAGTTCTTCATTTTTATATTCACTATCAACTCCGCAGTGCCTGGTATAAACAGCTGGAACTAGGAAAAAAAAAGAGGGAAAACAGGAGACATGTGCTACCCTTCCGTGTTCAATATGATTCCCAATTGGTTGACAAGCATCCCAGTATTCCAACTAACTGTCCCAATGACCCAAAGGGAAAAAAATCTGTTAGTGTTAGAAATGGGGTATGACATTTAACATGATAGCACATGAAATCACTAGAGAATTATAGAATATTAATCAAAATGAATTTGTTGTACAACAATGTTTCTGTAAAATTCATTCTATAAAAATGCTACCTTCTTTTCCCAGGTTAGAAATGACAACAAAAGTTCTGAATGCTTTGGACTGAGATCTAATATTGTCATATGCAAAGGATCCGTATTCCCCTCACCTTTGGTCTTTTCACACTATGCCTATGGTGCCCAACACATGGTGTGTGCTCAATACATGTATGCTGACATGACATAAACTGAGTTTATGTTGACTTGGGCTGGATGGGACGTGAATGGTTATGGGACTTTGCATTAAACTTCATACCACAGGGGACAATTACTTTTTTTGGTCTACTAAATTTGTGGGAATCATTCAAATTGCTATCTTATTTTGTTTCTCTGTACCTAGGATCAATGCGGGTTGTTTGTAACAGACAAAAGGCATAGAATTTTTGCCACTATTTTTATAAGCCACTATTCTGGAATTAATCACTTATCTTCTTTCAACTTCCATGATAGTCTCCCCTAAAGGGTAAATTTATACACATGACTATCTAGTATGGATGAAATTAACTGAAGTATATCATAGGCTGCCTTAGAAAGTCCTTGTTCATTAGTTGCCATTGGGTCACTGATAACAGACTTATAATGATTTAAAACTCTGTGTGGGCCAAAAAGGCTAGATCTGAAGCTGCATAAAGTAAACATTTTTCAGATGTTCATCTGAGCTACCTCTATTGATTGGAAAACAAAAATCTCAACTAAAAATAACGAACAACAAACTTGGTCCTGAGATTTTCTTCCTTCTTATCTTTGCCAATTAAAGACCATTATTCTCACAAAACTAAAAGACCTTCTGGGTTTGCACCAGCCCAGTATTGGAACATCAAGAGCATCCAAGGTTAAGAGATAGTAACTAACTGCTCATAATAATCTCCTTCTTCAGAACACAGGCTAAGCAATCTCTCTTCACTCAGCTCTACTCCACCCAAAGGAAATACAGCCTGAAAACCTTGCTGCTTTTCCATCAAGGTTCATTTAAAAACATCTGTAATCTTCTTTGTAATAAGAACTGCATATTAAAAGTACCCATTTGAATGAGCAGCATATCTATTCATCCCAGAGTTACAACTGTTAGTGTCTAATATTTTAATGTGCTTTTCTTAGAAGTAAATAAATCTGCAGGACCTCTGATCTATATAGGAAGGTAAAACTGAGCCTAAACATTAATATTATAAACAAAACAAACTCCTGCTCCTACATATGTCTGTACACACACACACCCCAACTGGCATTTTACCTAATATGCAACGACTCAGGCACAGATCTTGCAACATATGGTGACTGCCATGCACTAAGTGGTCCTCTAATGGTTCAAAGAGTTCCATCTTCCTGAGCACCTAACCTATTAGCAGAGAGAGGTTACAGGCGATAGAAAGAACGCAACTCAGTTACTTAACCTCTGAACCTTAGCCTTCTTATCTGTAAAATGAGGGGTTGGTCTAGAACAGCACTGCCCAACAGAAATATAATGCAAACCACAAATGTGAGCCACATACGGCACTTTTCATTTTCTAGTACGCAGACTTGAAAGAGTAAAAACAGGTAAAATTAATTTTAATAATATTTTATTCAATCTGATACAGCTAAAACATTACTTTAATTTGCAATCAATATTTTAATGTTACTAATGACATATGTTACATTCTTTTTCATACCAAGTATTTGAAACTTACAGCACATCTCCGTGCGCATCATATTTCAATGCTCAAAAGCCACATGGGACCAGTGGCTACTGTATGAGACAGCACAGGTCTAGATGCCTGACATTTCTCTCAACAATAAAAATAATTTTAATGAAGGGGATATGAGAAGTGTAGATCAGGAATAGTTAGAAAAACTATAAAATGTTTCCCTGAAGATTCTCTGTATACTTATTCTCATTCAAAATGGCCCTTTACTATTTTTTAACTTTTTTTTTAAAATTCCATGGCATTGGGTCTGTGAATAGCTGAGCAGGTGGTTTGATCTCCAACTTGCAGACTCAACCTCTTCTCCCCATCACAGCCACTGCCCTACAAACCTAGAGGGAGGTTAAGACCATTCAGGAAAATGTACAGCTGCTGAATGAATGAGACTTCCAAAAAGTCCTAACTCGAAAAACAACAGTCAAAATAAGAGTTCAACAGAAATGACAAAAATATTTGACAATTATGTTATCTTCTACATATTAAGATAATGTAAGAAACACAAATGTGCACATGTGTTTAGAATTGTTTTTCTAATTATTCAACATCTCCTGAGGAAGATTCATGCTGCTCCTCCCACACTGTCTCACTTATCAGTCCCTTTGTGATCAATGATCTGCCTACGCCAGATGGCTGGTCTGGGTGAGGAGTACCATATGAGATCAGAGAACAAAGCAAAGCTAACTGGCTTTCCCAGGAACTGAACCTGTGACCCTGCCCTCATTAACTCTAGATCACAGTCAACACATCACAAAAATGGCTGGGGCAGCTTCATCATAAGTGCCAAGAAAGTTCATTGTGTCTGTCACAATGACACTCTGGTAGACGAAAAGCCACTAAATTTATTTAAAACTTTCACAATGGAGAAAATTCAAAATGCAATCATTTAGGGCAGCCTGGAATTCATCAGCAGTATCTTATCAGCTCTGTTTAATCTGTCACAAGGTTCCATAAGAACATCATCTGTGGTCCCCCACTGAGACCGCAAGTGGTTTTGACAATGGAACTGTGATGTTTTTCTTCCAAAAACAGGGATCTTGGGACCACAGCCGTTCCTCTTGATTTCTCCCAAGTGAAGAAACCATGGGCTAACAATTATATACAAGAATTTTCACTGATTATTTATTGAATCCAGCTAATCCTAGATTTCAATAACAACCAAGTTACTCTGTTGCCCCCTCTCCCCTTCTCCTCCTTCGTGCCAGCCAATCCCTCACCAAGTGAGTAGGACACAGACCCTGGAACTCTGTGTGTGTTGTTCTTACCTTCCCTGGTAAAAAGCTAGCGCCTTTTTTAGTAGGTTGGCCTTCTTTCCTTGTTATTGGAAATAACTCCTCTTAGCAGCTGCTATATGCTCTCGAATTCTATTCTAACAACCTGTCTCTACTGAGCTGAGTGCTTACTTCTGATTTAAATATTTCCCAAAGTGTTTCAGGGATGCAGTTTCTCTATCTTTTCCTAAAACACTTACCATTTAATACCATGGTGGTTTCAGAAACAAGTTTATTGAAGAACTGGTCAAGATTTTAATATCTGAAAATAGCCCTGGCTGGCATAGCTCAGCAAATTGAGAGCCAGCCTGTGAACTGAAATATCACTGGTTCGATTCCCTGTCAGGACACATGCCTGGGTTATGGGCCAGGTCCCCAGCTGGGGGCAGGCGAGAGGCAACCTGATTGATGTTTCTCTCTCTCTCTTTCTCCCTCCCTTTCCCTCTCTCTGAAAATAAATTAAAAATAAAATAAAATCCGAAAATATTTCTGCTTTTCATTTTTGACATTTTAAATGAAATCACCTTTCCACATGCAAATTTAATAAAATATAAAAGCTATTACATATGGTTGTGCTATTTGGCTTCTAGAATATTTCTGATAACATGTGACTACAAAGCATTAAACATCTCTTCAAGATTTTTATGTTTTTTTAATTTCCACATAGTTAAAATAATTTTTTAACTTACAGATTAAGAGTTTGTAATCTTGCACTTCTCATTTATCTGTGGAAATCATACCTCTATATAAACCTAAAATATGTGTATGTATCTGCCTCAAAGCCATTTGTACAAGTAAACATCTAAATTGATTTTGCTCTTATCTCTAAGAATTTCCACATCAAGAATAAAAGTAGTACAGAATGTAATGGTAACTGAGTTTAGTATCTGCCTGAATATACAAATTACAGTAACCAACTAATTGCTGAAATGTTTCTTGTGCTCACAAAAACTATACCAATCCATTAAGGGTTAAGTGTTAGATAAAAGGAATAAAGTAATAAAATAAATATAAAATATAAGCTTACTACATTTGTACACAATTTCATTAGGGGCAAAACGATTTTCTGAGGGCTAACCTAAGCATGAAATCTGATAACAATAAACAAAACAACACATTCATTGTTATCTAATCTTAATACAAAAATGATGATTGATGGCCAGAAATAAACAGATTTTCAAACCTCATTTATAAACCATGAAACTGCTGTTCGTCTAAAATATCACCATGATCTACCCAAACTCTGATGTCAAAATTAGCAGTTTGAACAAACTAACCTTAATTCAACAAATAAACTCTTTTAACATACGGTTAAGTGTAAAGCTCCATGCACACAGAAGCTGTAATACAAAAGCCAGCACCTGATAATCATCTTACTTGTAAGGTGCACTCCTACATGTCGGCAATACACATACCAGACAATATGAGAGTCAATTTACAAGATACAGTTTGAAAGAAACAATGAAATTCGTCTTTCCATTATCACTTAAACTCATCTATTTGTGTATTCTAAGTATTGTTTATGAAATGTATTTCCTTAACGTTCTCTGTTTCTCAATATTTTTTAAAGGAGGAAAGTCCAAGGAATGCCATAAATTTAAAATTAAAATACTGCTAAAAATTTAAGAAACACTTGCAAAAATTGAAATACAAAAGAAAATTAGTAAGAGTTAGTGATGGTTTCTTACAAGTATTTTACAAAATAACTACTGCCTGGTGATTTCGAGACAAATCAATATACTATAAAGTACCCTTTGTAGCTCTGAAGTCTTCATTTTGTGCCTTAACAAAAGCTGGCAATCATTCCTAATGAAGTCTTTTTATAGTTACATAGTTTTCATGTCTCCTCTGAAGATATATTAAACCTTTGGGTGCTCAATAAAACCGACCAATTAATTGACTCTACCATAAAAACCTGAGAAGCTATTCTAAAATATTTACATTAAAGATCAGCGAAGTCAAAATAAGTTACCAGTCTACCTAGTATACTTTCTTGCTTTATTTACTAAGTTCAAATTTTTCTTCAGATGGGTTCTTTCAAAGGAAACAATAAAAGAATTTACCATAATAGGTAAATTCTCAGTATTGCCATTCAAATTTTCCTAAAATAAGAAATGATACATCAGCAATTACTGTTAGGGAACATCAGAACAGAGTATAGAGGAGAGTGGAGAGCTTTGGGGACAAAAAGGACTCATGAATTCTTGCTTCACCTCTCACTAACTTCACGATGTTGGGGAAGTTAATAAAGCCTCTTTGAATCTTAACTTCAATTATCAAATGGAAACACAAGGCCAAACTACAGGCTGCTATGAGCACTGAAGTAGAAAACACGTAATAATAGTACAGTACCTAGACCATAATAAACACTCAGTAAATGACTGCAATTACTAAGAAGTGTTTAATAACTCATACTCAGTGTAACTTAAGATTCAAATTCCAACTGATGTCGGATTTACATCATTAGAAAGAAAATGCTAAAATTCAATAACATCTTTAATGCACTTAGGTTAACCTTATTATCCTTTTACATTAGTGTTTTTCAAACTTCAGGGGATCATCTATTAATGGGATTGAAATCATTTAGTGGATCTCAAGCAGCATTTCTAAATAAAACAGGATAAATAAGATAAGAATGCATTGCACAGAGGAAGTCCCAGCATTGATTCACAATTAAAAAAAAAAATTAAACACCTTTGTAACGTATCTGTATACTGGATAGCAAAGTAAAGCATATCACTTACTGTGCAAAAAAGAAAAAAATTAAAGACCAGTGCTTTACATTATAATAAAAATAAAAATTAGCTGACACTGAATGCTTTGTTTCTACTATACACCATTTCATTTCCCCCAAATCCTATAAGTTAGATACTATAACTTCCCCAATTTTACTGATGAGGAAACTGAGACTTAGAGGGATTAAGTCATTTGCCAAGAATGCAGAGCTAGTAACTGGTAAATCCAGGGTTCAAATTTACATTTGAATCTGGAGTCACGTGACTCCAGAACTTGCACACTTAACCACGTGATAAGTGTTAGATTATAAAATGTAACTTCTCCTTATATAAAAGTTATTCAAAACGTAGACTTTTTCATGAAGCCTAGGTTCTAGAGTGCTTTTTCTGGAGGTGCCGCATATCTGGGAGAAGGCAGTGTGATTCGGAGGTGAAAGCACTAGGCATGAGATCCACCTTTGGTCCCTGGCATTGCTGCTTCAGTGGCAAGGAGTTGGCAAGTCATTTAATCTCTCTGTGTCTGGATTTCCTCACCTACAAAACAGGAATGATAATATCTGCCCTGCGTCCCCACAGGCCATTGTGAGCAAGTATATGTACATATTACAAGTGAAACGTTCCTTTGTGCTACTCAGTTATATGAGATGATCATTAATACCACCCAAGGGGCCCCACTTGTCATAGACACACACATTACATATGATCAAAAAAGGAAGGCCACCAGACTTTTATAAACTGTATGTGGACATACTCCACACAGTTGTTGGCACACAGGAGGCCTTCATGAAACTAAAAGAAGTAAACCAATTTGATTTTTATACATGTTTTACCATTTGTATGTTATTTTTCATTAATTTGTCCTTTTATAACAATGTATCAAATACCTACTATACACCAGATTAGAAATGTGTGCTATAAAACAAACAAACAAACAAACAAACAAACCCTAAAAGGGCCATCCCTTGCCCTGGGAAACCTCATATTTATTTCAATTAACTTTTCCAAAATTGTGTAAGAGAAAATTGTAAAATGCAGCTTCCTCATCTAGTAACAATAATAACTTAGGTTTTTATAGTGCTTGATAGTTTAGAAAGAACTACAGGCATACCTTGGAGATATTGTAGGTTCGGTTCCAGACCACTGCTTCTTTTTGCAAAGTAGAGGGCCTTGCTTTCAATTTGTTAAAAACACACGCAACACCTGCGAAGTGCAATAAGCCAAGCTCAATAAAACGAGGTATACCTGTGTATGGCAGCTTTTGTTTCTCATCCCAACTGCCTAAATAAGTCTGTATTATCTTCCTGACTCTAAATCCAGCGCCAAGTACTGCTAAGTCTTTCGAGTGAAAGTTTCTCAGTGTCAGAGGTGACTATAAAAATAAGGTTTTGAAGAATATACATTCTTAAATAATACTGGAAAGGGGTGATGTAGTAGAATGATTGTTTTCCGTTCACATTTCTGAGCTGAAGTAATCTATAGTGCAATCATAACAGCTATATATGAGGCATTTTTCAAAATGTTTCTTTTAAAGACTGGCCTTTGAATTTATTTGCTTACAGGCAATTTTCTGTTGAATATCTTGGAGTAGGATTCAGTCTTCTCACAGAGTTAAGGTGGTAGCAGAGGTGTCCTTCCTTTGTTGACTTTTTAAAATTACTCAAAATTGATTGTTATATTCAGATTCCTAAGTCACATAACAATGCCAAATAACTGTTAGCCATTTCATGTGTAATTCAGCAACTACTATAGGTGATTTTTACAGGGAAACAATGACTTGATGACAAGTTAATGAATTGAAAATTTGCTACAGGGAATTTACCAAGAATCTTTTACTAAAATTGCCTTATTCTTTGTATTCTAACCACTCCCTCTCCATCACTACCACCACCCCCCCCAACACACGCGCATACTCTCTCACCTACACGATATCAGTTTCCAGGCTATTATTCATAAAACCATATTAAAATTTCACAACACATGGCCATAGTTACTAGGTTTTGGGCCCCCTCCTCACATCCAAGGAATCAAAATGTCTTTAAATATACATAATTCTCTCGTAAAATCCAGAATCCAGGAAATGATTCTGCTGTCTCTATGCTGAGAACATCTAATATCAAATGTGAACGTCAGCCTTTCTGTTTACTGATAACCATGAATAAAAGCCGTACCCCACCCACCGTATCCATAGGGTTAGGAGGTGCAATCTCGCCACTACAGACCTCTGCAAGAAAGGACGATTATAGAACCAGGAAAACCATGGCCAGACCTCTAGGAGAAGATAAGGAAAACACATTTTTACACTACTGGCAGCATGTAATCTCCTGGCTCCAGCCCTTGGTAAACAGGGAAAACCTTTGTCTTGTTCCAGCCATCACACTGGGGCTCATCGGAATTGGGGCAACAAGGGTTTGTGCGAAATGATTTGGCAGAGGTTAAACAAAGCAATGCAGCTCTGGCGGGGGAGAGGGCTGACTCTGGTCAGCATCTCAGATCCCAGACGGCGAGGTATCGCTCTGTCCCCCGCCGCTACCCAGAACCGAGTTGGGGACCCCGGGACAGGAACAGGAGGCGCGGGAAGGAAAGAGGGAATTGAAAGGTCCCACGCTCTCGGCAAGTTCCCGCGGGCGCTGCCCGTCTGCAGGTTCCTTCGAGTGAGATCCTAAACGGCGCACGCCGCGCGCGGGTTACTCGGGGAGTGTCCACGGCCGGCCACGCCAAGCCCACGCTCCCAGGGCAAGGGCAAGGTCAAGGTCGGGAATCCCTGGGCGCCTCGGGGGCTCCCCTGGGGACCCCGCCCGGGATCGCGAGTAGAGGGAAGAAGCCCGCCTGCTGCCCCCATTGTCTGGCGCCGGCCGCGGCCCGAGAGGGCGCTCACCTGAGATCCCCGCCCAGCGCCGAGGCTGGTAGAGCGGCCGGACAGTGACGAGCGGTCCCGCGCGGGTGGCGGCTGCGACTGCCCAGCCCGCGGCTACCCCGCAGCACCAGCAGCCTCCTCAGCAGTCCCCGGAGCGCACCCGCCTCTCAGGCGGCCGCGGCCTCCATTGCTCTCCCTGCCGCCGCCGCCGCGCGGCACTGCGCGCCCGGCCCCGCGCGGCGTGGTCACATGCTCCGCCGGCGCCTCGGGCGCTCGGACCCGCGCCGCGGCCCCGCCCGGCCTCGCCCCTGGACCGCTGGGCGCCGCCGCGGGGCACCGGACGCTCCGAGTTTCCTCTTGCGCCCTTGGGGGGTGGCGCGCACTAGACGGCCCCCTACTAGGGGGTGCCCCAAAACCCGGAGCCGTCCACAGGGAAGGGCGTGGGACTGATCACTGCCCAACACACCACTGCAAGGGGACAGCCAGAGGGACGTCCGAAAGCGTGGGTGCTGAGGTTATTGCCATGGGTTCACTGCGAAGCTTACCCTGGGCAAGAACCCGGGTCTATTAGTCACCACCCCGCGGGATGCGCATACGGCCCTCGGTACCTAAATGAGCCAGAGACTAATGGGAGCGATCTGGACTCCAGAGGGAGTTTTGACCTGCAGAGCCCTTACGGTGGGAAATGGCATTGGGAGTCCTGAAAGTCGAACAAGTTGAAAGATGCCACGCTGAAATAGAAAAGCTCAGAATCGCTTTGCTGAGTCGCTGTACATTAGAACTGACTGACAGTGACATTCGGCATTATTGTCCCTAGCCACAGTGAAATTAGATACTGACTTTGATATTTTAAGGACAATATGTATCTGTTCCTTTTTTGGCCTAACTGGAAATACTGAGACTTTTTCTCCATATTTTTTGTTACGACAATTTCAATGTGTTACCAAATTCAAGGGGTTTGGCGCTCGGCGTGTTCTATTCCAGAACCAGATATGGTTGTCCTCAGGTAGTTTTATTTGCTTGCAGCAAGTAAAGGATGCAAGGCATTCACATCCAAAGCTCTGTCTCTGAGAAGGGAGGTTTAGCCACTGCTTATACACGGTTTAATTACATGTTGATTTCTTCTTTGCAGTTGGCTGTACTTGCCAAGTTGGGTTCCTGGGTTCAGGTCAAGCTCATCCTGTTACATCTGCTTCTGCAAAATATTGTACAACATTTTAACATTTAGCAAGAATAGCTTTTAGAAAGAACTGTCCAGACCTTGAGACTTGTCCTATCTAAATGGAAATCAGTTTCTGGTGATCTTTTCCTTCACTATTCATGCAAAGATGCTAAAAATAATTTAATATCATTTTTAAGCAGGAAATTTAAAACAAAGCAAAAAAAAAATCTCAATGACAAAGATACAAAAGATGAAAGGTAACACCAAAAGATACTCGATCTTGAGCCAGATGTCTCAATGCCAAAAACAGGACTAAAAATTTTAAGGCAGATGCATGACTGAGAAGAAGCAACTGTGATACTGAAAGGATGTAATGCATGTTACCTTACCCAACTGGATCTAGATAAACGTTTAAATTAATAACAGCATAAAATATGATTGTGTATTTTTGTGAATATAGGTATCATTCAGTTGTTTAGTGCTTACATATCCTAAAGTATGTCTGCTTTATTCCAAATAAGGATAATGGAGAATTTTTTAAAGGTTAGGCAAGTCACTTTTGATTTAATACAATAACACTAGAAGTTCCCCAGAGCCCAAAATTAAATGTGTAGAACATATAACTAGGGTCTTTTTCTTGACATATTATAGCTTTGTCAACTACATGAAAATATACTCTATAAAAATTCAAATTTACATAAATCAAGTCTGGGTCTACTGTCTTTTGATTTTGCAGGGCAAGATAGCCCAAACTATACACCCTTAAAATATTGAGAGAGGTCTAGAGAACTTATATTAGAGCTTTCTAGCTAGATTTTGTGTCTCATGGGCATCGGAAATCTCCCTCACTTTTTAAACGCATTGGTTCATCACTACTAGACGAGGGCCTACAAAAACTGTGGCTTATCAAACCAGGTACGAGTCCATTTTTGAAATGGCTAACTGCTTTTCATTTAAGACAAATTTTCAGAGACCTTAATACAATATAAAAGAAAAATGCAGAATATTAGAAATGTTAAAAATATTTAACCATTTATTTGTTTTGTGGGGATTACAGAAAGGATGTGAGAAAGAAATTATATAGTTAAACTAGTCATTCTCAATCATGGGTAATTTTGTCCTTTAAAAGCTGTTTGGCAATGTTTAGAGACCATTTTTGATTGTCACAACTGGTTCGCAGGTGCTGCTACTGGCATCTAGTGGGTAGAGGCCAGAGATGCTGCTAAATTGTACAGTGCATAGGACAGTCCCCACAACAAAGAATAATCTGATCCAAAACATCAATAGTGACAAGGTAGATAAACCCTGAGTTAGACCACAGACTAACAAAGACTCTTGAGTCTACACTACACCATTTTTGCTTAGCTTCCCTTCCTCTGTGTTTTCACTTGGCTTATTTTTAGAGCTCAAGAAAGGAGCACAGTAGTAAAAACTCACACTGGGAGGAGAGTTTAATAAACTGAGTGGGCAAAAATAAAAGGCATATGGATAATAAGGAGAAAAGGATGGGGAAAAACTAAAGTAGTAGAAAAACTGTGGTGTAAGAAGTATTTCAATTGTCCCTTGTAGCTTCTTCAGAACCCTGTTGTGCCTTCCCCAAGCCCTGAGTTCCAAATGAGAAAACTGAAGTATGCCATCATTTTAAAGTTTCCATGAGCCAGGCATAAGGTTAGTAATATCCTCTTGGCCACCATAGGTCAAAGGCTGCTGTGAATATGCAGAGTTCAAGGTGAGTGAGGCGGGCTTATTTAAGGAGCCCAGAGGGTAGGCTGTATGTAGCTCCTGGGATGGGGTGAGAAAGAACGAGAACAACTTTCCTAACCATAGTCCTTACATTCTGTCCCTAGGCAAGTGTCCCCAGATGAGCCACTATGAACATTTCCTCAAATCTGCAAAATGGGGATCTGTTGTATCTCACATATCCTACATCTAAATTACAAAGTCATGGTGGCATCTAAAAACAGAGTAATGGGAAAGTATACTAGGCAAATACTAACAAAAAGAAAGTATATGGGACAACTGGCTATCCATATGCAAAAATAAATAAATAAATAAATAAAGCTTGGGAAAAATACTATGAAGCTGGTCCGCTACCTCACTCCAAATAAAAAAATTACTTCAAGACTGGTCATTGACCTAAAGATGAGAGCTGAAACTCTTAGAAGAAAACATAGGAGTAATTCTTCACATCCTTGGGTTAGACAACAGTTTCTTAGATATGACACCAAAAGCACAAGCAACAAAAGAAAAAATAAGTAAAATTATACTACATCAAAATTAAAAACTTTTTTTTTGCTGCAATGATACCATAAAGAGAATAAAAATATGGCTCACAGAATGAGAGAAGAATACTTGCAAATCCTCTATCTTATAAGGGATTTGTATACAGAATACTTAAAGAAATTATACAACTTCATAATTAAAGGAACAGATATCCAAATGGATTTTAAAATGGACAAAAGATCTCAATAGATATTTCCTCACTGAAGATATACAAATGGCCAAGAAGTGAATGAAGAGATACTCAATACCATTAATCAACCATTAAGGAAATGTAAATCAAAAGTATAACAAAATAGTACTTTATATCCACTAGGACAGCTATAATAAAAAGAACAATAGCAAGTCTGGTAAGGATGTAGAAAAACTGGAACCCTTATACATTGCTGGTAGTAATGTAAAATGGTACAGCCACTTTGGAAAACAGCTGGCACTTCCAAAAATGTTAAATGTGGAGTTACCATATGACCCAGAAGTTCTGCTCCTAGGTATATACCCAAGAGAAATGAAAACATATAAACAGACAAATATGTACATGAATGTTTATAGTAGCATTATTTATAATAGCCAAAAAGGAGAAACAATCCAAATGTCCCTCAGCTGATGGATGGTATAAACAAAATGTGGCATATCCACATAACGAAATATTATTGGCAATAAAGAGGGATGAAGTACCAATACATGCTATTGCGTGGATAAACCTTGAAATGCTATGCTGAGTGAAAGAAGCCAAACACAAAAGACCACATATTATATGATTCCATTTATAGCAAATGTCTAGAGGCAAATCTGTAGACAGTTGTAGATTCAGAGGGGAGCTGGGGAAAATGGTGAGCCGCTCTATATGGGTATGGGGTTTCTTTTTGGGATGATAAAATGTTCAAAAATCAATTGTATTAATAGCTGTATAACTCTCTGAATATACTAATAATCATTGAATCATACCATTTAAATGGGTGATTATATGGAGAAATATAAATTATATCTTAATAAAGCTGTTAAAAAGAGTAGAAAATATAAGTAGCAATATTAATATCTGATGAAAGGGATTTGAAGGTAAAAGTATCAGATGCTAAAACGTACAAGCTAAAAACAAATATACATCACAGTCCTGAAACTTTACATATCTAACAACAGAGTTTTTTAATTATTTAAGCCAAAGAGTGAAATACAAAGAAAAGTTAAAAATCTGCTCTCGTAATAGGAAACTTTTTAACTTTTCTTAGAAATTGATATATCACTTAGACAAAGATAACTAGAGAATTAGCAACTGAAAGATGTTGATTTATAAAAGACCGTGTGAAGAGACTGTAAGAGAGAGGTCATCTGCAAGCCAAGAAGAGAGGCCTCAGAAGAAACCAAACCTGCTGACACCTTGATCTTGAGCTTCCATCCTGCAGAACCATGAGAAAATAATTTTCTGCTGCTTTATCCAAAAAAACATGTTTATCTAAAAGATATCAAGAAATATGTACCCAAGAAATAGAAAATATTCATTCTATACAAAACCATTTGGAACAGTCACAGAAATTAACCAAGTTTTGGGCAAAAGCAAAACCAAAACAACCTCAATAGATTTCAAAAAACAACATCCATGCAAACTACATTTTTTATAAAAACTCAATAAATTAGATATTTCCAACAAAATCTTATGTGAAAAATTTAAAACTCCTTTTTATATAACTCTTGCGTTAAAAATAGGGTGACCATACTTTCTGGTTTTACCAGGACATTCCTGGCTTACACCTGTTGTCCTGACATCATAAATACAGTTCACTGGCAAAGGTGGCCAATTCAGAGGACAAATCATATGATGATCCCATTTAAGGAATAATGCACAACTGAAATCAGAATCTAGTTAGAAAGCGATGACAAGAAATATGACGAAGAGCCTGTGAGGGTGCAGCCCGAGGTTCTCAGAGGAAAGTTTGTAGCCTCTATTGCATGCAGTAGTAAATAAAAAATGAGCTAATTATATAACTCAAAAAAGGAAAACAAACAAACAAAAGAAAGAGAGCAGAAAAAAGGAAGGAGTGAAGCAGAAATTAATGAAAGAGAAAACAAAGCAAACAGCAGATTCGATCAATAAAATAAAAACTTGATTCTTAGGAGGAAAAAAATGGCCGGTCCTATCAATCAGCAAAGAAATACACTAACACACAAATATCCAAATTTCACAAGAGAAATCACTAAGGTATTGGTTTTTAAAAATCTAGATGAAATCAATTTTTCAGAAAAACTGAATTACCAAAACTGACTTAAGAAGGGGGAGAAACTCTGAATAGATCAATATTTGTAAAAGAAATGGAAAAAGTGGTCAAATATTTTCCTCTAAAAAATACACCTACTCAGGTGATTTCATGAGTCAACGATACACTTTCGAAGAGCCAGCAGTCCCCGTGTACTGCAAAAGATTTCAGAGTACGGGAAAAGAGAAATTTCAGTACTCATTCTAGGAGCTCGGGTGACTATAACATCAAAGCTAGACAATGCTGCTGCTTCCACGAAAGACGGCTGTGGTCCATCCCACCTATGAGCACAGATAAAAAATCTGGATAAAATACTAGAAAATCCAAATGAGCAGTGCATTTAAAGTAATATAACAGTTCTGGAAATGGGTAACTGTGATAGTTGCAAAATGTTGTGAATGTGTTTAATGCCACTGAATTGTACACTTAAAAGTTGTTAAAATGGAAAATTTTATGTATAAACATACATATCCAAATTAAAAAAAAATTACTTTTTTATCCACTCATCTACTGAAGGGCATTAAGCTGTTTCCAGATCCTGGCTGTTATAAACAGTGCTGCCCTAAACATAGGGGTGCATGTATTTTTTTGGTATTGGTGTTTCAGGATCCTTGCATTATATTCTCAGAAGTGGAATAGCTGGGTCATAAGGCAGTTCCATTTTTAATTTTTTAAGGATACCCTATATCGTTTTCCACAGTGGCTGCACCAGTCTGCATTCCCACCAACAGTGCACTTGTATTCCCTTTTCTCCACAGCCTCACCAGCACTTGTTTGTTGACAGAAATAAAAAAAAAACTCTTACATTTTGCAACAGTATGAACGGACCTGGAGAAAATTATGCTAAGTGAATTGAACCAATCAGAGACAGAAAAATGCCACATGATCTCACTTATATGTGGAATCGAATGAACACAATAAACTAACGAACAAAATAGCAACAGAAGCTTAGATACATTAAGCGACTGACAGCTGTGGGAAAGGGGGCTTGGGGGACGGGATGAAAGATGGTGAGGGGATTAACCAAAGAACATTTGTGCACAACCCATGGACATGGACAACACTATGGGTATTGGCTGAGGGTGGGGAGAAAGTGGGGCTGGGAGGAAGAGCAGAACGAGAAAGAGAGCAAGAACAATTGTAATAGCATAAACAATAAAAATAAAATTAAAAAAACATAACTAGTGTTGGGAGATAATTCTCCACAGAGCTCTCATTTCTGTGTGTCTTTTTAGCAAAGGCACTGACAGTTTATATTGTGGACTATCTTTTCAAGGATGTTTGTACAGCTTTGGGAGATATAGTGTCACCCCAGAGCAGGGAGCAGCTTTGTTTGTCCTTCAGTATAAAAAAGATAGCATCTCCCTCTAAGGCAAAGGTCAGGCAAGTTTTCACGAAGTCCCTTATAGAGGAACATCCAGTTCCTCAGCTGTGATGTAAACCCACTGCACGTGCAGCATCCATCTAAGCCTACCTGCGTGGTCCCCAGGGGGTTTGGGGATGTGAGGAACAGGTGCAAAACTCATGCTGCCTGCTTGCAGTAATGAAGAGCTTTGTTTCTGACCCAGAAGTCTCTTGTCTTCTGCTGGCACTCATGAACCGGTGGCAGGCTAACTTGCCAGACTGGGAGTAGGCAAAAACCTCACACTGCTCACAGTTCTTCAGTTTGGGCAGCACGGACAGCCTGCGGACAGGATAGGCTACCTGGAAGAGAAAGGACAGAGGGTATCAGAAGACTGCATGGGAAGTAGTGAATGATTTCACCCAAGTGTGAGGGGGAGGATATAGGGATCCCCGGCTGTCCTACTTGTTGATGAATACTTAAGAGGCTGAGCAACGAGCGGTGGGATTAAAGGGGCTGTCTGAATTGTTTTCTCCTCTGCAAGTGGGAGAGAAAAAGATATCATCGTGATAATGAGACAGCAAGCCCCGAGGCACCAGTCAAAAGATAATTTAACTATGGCTACAGAGTCGGGGGATCTCCAAAGCTGACGGTAAGTGGTGTCAGCAGTAAGGATACAGAATTTTGGTTTTGTTTAGTTGAGTCTGGGCCGCCATCAGCCACTTGAAATTAAAAGTCAATGAAAAGCTTTTTCTGCTGAAGAGGAACTGCCTCTCCCTCTGTGTTCTCTGATATCCCCTTCCTTCTCTTTCCTGAATTCAAGAAAGTCCTGATACTTTAAGGAATCAAATGATTGGGTCAGGTTCTTTCTGTCCCCAAGGAAGACTGAAGGCCATACACACTCTGTATGAACATACTGAGTAACTTCAGAGAGAGGAAGTACTCAACTTTCTATGGTTCCCAAGGATATAGGCAGCCAATCACCATCCTCCCTATTCTAATGATGTTCAGATTTAACTGACAGGATTTGGACAAGGTTCTGAATGGTGGAGGGGGGGAGGTTAGCATGGCCTTATGGGTGCAACCTTTTGTACTAATCCAATGCGCCACTGTTGCTCGCACATCTGAATGAGTAGTAGGAACTGCGGTATAAGATGCTTTTACTCCCATCCCATAAGTGTCAGAGGGGATTAACACAATCAGGAAGGAGCTTAATGTACAGATTGCTAGTGGGACAGGTTCTCGGCCATTTGTCACTAGTGAGAGAACCAGGATTCAGTGTGTGTGACTCTACCCTCTGACTTCAAAGTTTTCACACTGTAGGTGATGTCCTGTCGGTTGGCAAGTCAGGAACGTCTGTCTCAAGGCTGCTGAATATCACGCTTACATCAGCAGGGCGGCTGTTAAAACTCCAACAAAATTCAGTGTCATGCTTGTCAGCTGAAGTTTCTTGCAGCTATGTGGGCAAATTCACAAGACTCAATTCCTCTAGCACCCCAGGAAAAAGTGCTGTATCTCTGGGGCCACATCACCAAAGGAGAGGTTCAGCTCCTTGTTGGACTTTCAGGAGCTTGAGACAGTATACACCTCACTTGGGCATTCAGTTTGATCCTAGATATCAACTAATCCACAAATCAGCATTCTTTGAGTGGGGCCCAAACCAATAGCAGTGAATGTTCTCTTCGTCTCCAACAAAGAGCCTATATTGCAGCCGGCAAAAATTCATATGGTCTGCTAGAGTCAAGAAACTGCAGCAGCTGGCATTTTGACTGGCTGCTGTATCTGTCATCCCTGTCCATGTGCAATGGAAAGAGAAAAACTCACGTGGGCATGGCCTCTTTTGAGCCATTTTCCTATGCTTAATGCCATCAATGGCAGTTCATGAACATAGACTCTACCTTGCACATGTGGAAAGACACAGACAAGCACACCCTTTTAAAAAATTGATTAATATTGTACAAATACACATGCTTCTGACTGCTGAGCAGTCTTGGGGTAGGCCATGTACAGCTATCAAGGCTGCAACTACTCAGTGACATGGCCCATGTTTCTTTACCAAACCAATGTAATGATGATCCAAATCAAGTTTCACAACAACTCCCCAACTGGAGTGACCTGTGACCACTTGGCCTATCCATTTGTATGTGGGGGAGAGATAGCCATGAACTATTTTTCCATTGTGTATGAGGGTTGCTTCGGGAAATGACACCAGAGGTAGCAGGTCAGTCTACACTGCATAAGTAATAATGGATAAAGTATTGGCTCTAGCCCTGGCTGGTGTGGCTCAGTGGATTGAGTGCCTGTCTGAGAACTGAAAGGTCGCCAGTTCAATTTCTGGTCAGGGCACATGCCTGGTTGCAGGCCAGGTCTCCAGTTGGGGACATGGGAGAGTCAACTGATCGATGATTATCTCCTTTTCTCCCTCCTTTCCTCCCTCTCTAAAAATAAAACATATATTTTTTAAAAAGATTGGTGTTAGACTACATCCTGGATGTCTAAAATCACACTCAGTGCTACCCATGATAGTTACTCACAACTGGCTGGCTGGGAACCTGGAAGTCATGATTGAGGTCAATACTGGTTAGCCTCTTCCTGCTACTTGGAACCCTATTGATATTAGCCTTAACCGATGCAATATAAAACAGATTGAACAGGTTGGGTCCCAGCCTCTGTTGGTCAGATTAAATAGGGCAGCTAATGCATGAAAACTCAAGTTTGGCTAAGAATGTTATAGGGTCAAAGGGTGGATTATCCTTGGGAGAGACAATTTGCTGTGGACCCTTGAGTATCCCTGCATATTTTTGTTGTGAGTATGCCAAGAATGCAAGACCCTGATCAATCTTTACCCAGGTTATTTCCCAGTGTTGTGTTTGCAGTGAGCAACCTTGAGGGATAAGGCAATGTCTCCTTCTGGAACAGAGAGCAGGCTTACTATTTTCCTTGCTATAAAAGAGACAGGTTCCCTAAGCTCAGTGTCTCTAGGTTGTGGCATGAACCTCTGCATGCATAGTACTCATCTAGGTGCCCCCATATGGCCTCTGTGGGGTTTGGAAGATTAAGGATGAACCAGTGCAAACATGATGCTTATGCTGCTGATTGCTGAATAAAGAGCTTTCTCTCTGACCCAGTAGTCTCCTACTTTCTGCTGGCACACATGAAACAGTAAGAGGTTAACTTACAAGCTTGGAACTAAGGTAAGATCTAATCCCAGACCCTTACATTTGACTGTATCTCAGTGTCTTCAATGCATGTTTTTCTAGTTGAGTTCTATATTATTTCTTGTACCAAACTTCAGTATTTTTGTTTTTGTAAAACTTATCCATTTCATATATAGCATATAGTCATTATTCATCCTTTTATTTTTGATATCTGATGTATTTGTAGTTAATTCCTCTTCTTTGTTTTGAATTTTATATATTTTTTTCTTGATAAGCTTTGCTTCAAATAAAGCTTATTATTACTCAGTCCTTTTATAGATTCAGCTCTTGGTTTTATAAATATCAATTTTTATGGTTGATGTTATTGTTCTCTGACTCATGCCTTTTGTCCTTTTTATTTTGGTAATGCTTTTGGTGGAGAGGAGCAGGGGTAACTATTACTTTTTTCTAATCGCTTGAGTTAAATGCTTGCTCACCTGTTGCCTTTATTTCTTGATAATAACATATTTAAAAAGTTACGGGTTTTCCTCTAATTACTCCTACTTTAGCTGTGTCCTACAATTTGGTTCTAGTAGTTTTACTGTCATTTAATTCTCAGCCTAAATCACTTTCTTTTCTTTATGATTTCCAGTTTTTACAAAGTGTTCTTTACATAAAAACGTTTTAGTTTCCAAACACATTGAAGTTTTCTCTATCCTTTTATTATTATATTCTAATTTTATGCCTTATGGTCAGAGAAATTATTTATATGATTTAAGCCTTTTGAATTTGAGACTTCCTTTAAGGGCTACTGTATGACCTACTTTTTAAATGTAAGAAATATGCTTGAAAAAATATGTATTTTTAAATTGTTGGCTGTGGAGTTTTATACACGTATATACACATACAGCTCTATGTTTATGGTGGCTGTATCTTCTTGTTCTACTGTTCTTCCTGTTCACCAGCACACACCTCTCTTTTCCTTTTTCCTCTAAAATATCATTTTATCAAATAATAAGGTTGGTACTACAGCTTTCTTTTGGTTCCCATTTGCCTGGTGAATCTGTGAATCTTTTTCTATCCTCTTTATTTCCATTCTGTGACTTTTTAAGTTCATTTCTTTTGCAGTTGACATATTTCTTAAATCCAACCTGACCCTGTCTTTTAATAGATGAGTTTCATTCATTTATATTTATTGTGGTTATTCTTATATAAGGATTTATTTCTGCCACCTTGTTTCGTATTTTCCATCTACTATACCGTTTTTTGTTTTGCTTTCATTGCTTTCCATAAGAGATCGAATTTTCTTCTGCTTAAATGTTAAATCACCTTAAAAGTTATTTAAGTGACTCCACAAACTAGTCTGTGGATGAGTCTTATCTATGCCTTCATTTCTAAAATGAAAATAAAGGAGAATATGGTTATTGTGGGAATTGAGTTAATATATATAAAAAGTGTTAGAAAAATGCCTGGTAAGACTAAAGTTTTACATAAGCGTTTACTGTTATATCATTATGATAATTGCTCTTAAGACTCACCTTTGTGTTCTTTCTCCTTGTTGATTTCTGAAACATCAGTATATGCATCTTCTCCCAAGACATGCATTATACCTCTTCTCATGTTACTTTGTTCTTTTTTTCTCCTCTTTCCCACCATCCAGCATGTTGGTATTATGCAGATTCTAGACTTTTTGATCTGAATTACTATGGATGTACTTTATCTTTTGTCTTGTCCCTCTGCCTCTTTTTATTAGTGTAACAGACTTTACCAAGCTATTTGATTACCTTTAATTCACACACCTCTTGCAGCATCTCCTATACTTACTTCTCTAATTGATCACTTTCTCCGAAAGTGTTCTCAGTGCAACTCTTCACTTGACAAACCTTCTGAGGCCTTGTTTTCCTAAGACCATTTTTATTACACCTTTGATATGAATGACAGTATAACTAGTTATAAAAATAAGTCCGAAGTTCTTTTCTTTCAGTACTCTGAAGATACTACATTTTTCTCATTCCCAGTGTAGGTATGGTGAAGTTTGATGTGTCTTAGTCCACTTGGACTGCTATAACCATTTACCACAGATTGGGCACCTTATACAAAATAGAAATTTATTTCTCCCAGCTCTGGAGGCTGGACGCCCGAGATGATCATCCCAGCAGGGCTGGGTTTGAGTGAGAGTCTGCTAGTGGGTTGCAGACTGCTGAGCTCTCGTACACTCACAGGGCATGGAGGGCAAGAGGGCTTTCTGGGGTGCCTTCCAGAAGGGCACCAATCCCATTCATGAGGGCTCCACCCTCATGACCTGATTACATCTCAAAGGCCTCTCACCTCTCAACTTAATCACATTGGGGCGTGCAGTTTCCATAGAGAAACTGGTGGGGGGCACACCCAGTCCACAACAGATGGAAGTCTGCTCTTTGTTTCTT
Organism: Mormoops blainvillei; assembly: GCA_004026545.1. NCBI lineage: Eukaryota > Metazoa > Chordata > Mammalia > Chiroptera > Mormoopidae > Mormoops > Mormoops blainvillei. The sequence goes on from PVJD01001843.1 coordinate 220,320, forward strand.
TTCCGTGGCCTGGTTTTACTCTGAGGCTTTCATTGCTCTCTGCCTTCGATGTTGTGTTTAACTATGGGTTTTTCCTCTTCTACCTGCTTTTCTCTAAGCCCTTTCAATGAAGACCTCAGGCTGCATCCTGCTTTCATTTGGGGACATTTATCTCTATTATTTCTTCAAATGTTTTCTATACTGCTAGCTTCTCTTTTAAGGCTCATTATTATCTGGATTTTGGCATTCCTACACATATCCTCCATGAGTATTTTTTTCTTTTATACTTTCAATCTCTTTTTCTGATGCCTTCTGGAAGAAGTCCGCAATCTTATCTTTAGGTGCACTAATTTATTTTAATTGGATATCTATACACAATTATTCAATCCTTTCTCAAAGGAAGATAGGAGCAGTATCAAATAAAGACAAACATTAAAAAGTGCTAAGTGGAAAGAAATATTAGCTGTGAAAAAGGTAATATTGGAAATAAAGTACACATGATGGGGTTGTTGGTGCCTTGACAAGAATGGTCTAAGGAAAGGTAATGGGAATAAAGCATGACTGGAGTAGTTCAAGCAGGAATGGAGGGCGTAAAGGGGGGATGAAGTGAGTATAGGTAACTCTTTTCAAGAAATTTTTGTGATAAAGGGTGCTAAAGTAAAATGGTAGGGTCTGGGAGAGTTTTAAAAGAGATTAAAAGTGGAAGGTGTGTATGTAAGTGGGAACAAGCCAATAGAGCAAAAATGACTCAGGGATGTGGGCTTAGCTGCATGAGCCTTTTGAGTAGTACAAGGAATGAATACTGGTCACAACTAGGTTGAATAACTGGAGGGTAGAGATGGTATAACATTTTTAACTAGATGTTATAACAGGAGGGAAGGAGGTTATATAGATACAGATGCGTTGTTAAGAGATCCAAAGGGTGAGAAAGCTCTTTTCTTATTTCCATTTTCTCAGTGAAAAAATAAACAAGCTGAGAATGAGAAGGGAGGACAGAAGGCCCAAGTAAAGGGAAGGTATGAAGCACTTGGCGAAGAACATGTGAAATAATTGGGGAGAGGTTAAAAGGTATTATGACTGTCGCAGTGCTGTGGACCCTTGATTTTCAGGGCTATAAATTTCAGGTGAAAGGACTCAGCACGGTTGGGTTGTTTCTGGCTCCCCCGCCCCCATCCAAGTTCATTCAGCCATTCAGGTGTGGATGCAGAGTGGGTAAAGTAGCTGGATATGAACAAGATTTTTTGAGTTTTCAGTTCAAAGAGACAAGATTATTTAGGGTGCATGCAAGGAAAGTGATGTCCATGCTAGATGAGGAGGAAAGGGAGAGTGCTGGACTTACAGGCGAGGGATAGGTGATGGAATTAACTGGAGATCCTGGTAGTCACGAGTTGTTGGAACAAGCGTAATACACAGTGTGACTTAGAAAGAGGGGTGAGTGGGATGCTAGAAGTTAAGACTAACTTCTTCTATTGAATCTATATCAACGTCTAGTTGAGGGTAATTATAAGATTTAGAGCCTTGTTTTCATTATTGAGTCATGGAATCAATTTGGTGGGTCAGTTTCTCAATTAGCATTTTAAATCCTGTTGCACATTAGAATCCTCAAGAGAGGAAAAAAACAAACAAACAAAAATTTAAAAAACGCACACCTAACTCCCAGAGTGTCTAATTTATTTGGATGATGGAGGTTTCAGAAATCAGCTTTTCATTAAATTTGTCTAGGTAACTCCAATGCGCAGGTTTGGTCAATAACCATTGTTCCAAGAAGATACATAAAAAGACTGATACAATTAATGGTAGAAAGTCAGTGTATCAGGAACTAAATTATTCTAAGAATTGGGAGGGGTATGAGATCAGATATGTGATAAATTGTAATAGCTGACAGAGCAGGTGGCGTAGTGGATGGTTAATTCAAGTTCTCAACAAAAAGCATTTGCAAGACAGAAAAATGTGCACACAAACCTGTTTAACCATTTTGTAGATGAATTTCAAATGGAAACTATAACTTAATTTCTTGTATTTTGAACTGATTGAAAATAAATGAAAGTCAATAAAAAACAAAACAAAACACTGGCTAGCACCTAAGTTCAGATAATTCCCCATATCTCACCATGAGAAAGTTTGATTTGAATAAACTACTTAATTTTATAATTATAAATATTGCCAAAATTATTTAAAAACTAGTTGTAAGAAAGAGAAAATAAATGTACTGGAAAACTTATGTCAAGCTCCATAATTTAAAATCATTTAAAACAAATTAAAAACATCTATAAAAGTTCTGAATAGTCAGTATTTTAAGATAAAACTAATTTCAGAACATTGGGGTATGATGGTCATAAAAGCAACAAGTATGGCAAGCTATACACTTCTAATTACAGAAAACATTAAAAATAAAATAAACCTAACTAAATATGTATTGCTGCTGTGTTGGGGGAAAAGGTGGGAACAAATATTTTATTTTATTCATATATATTTATTAAAAGATTTTCCATTAGATATTGCAAATAGTCCCATTTTTCTTTTTTCTTTTAGGTTTTATTTATTTTTAGACAGAGGGGAGGGGAGGGAGGAAGAGAGGGTGAGAAACATCAGTGTGTGGTTGCCTCACACACGCCCTGCACTGGGGCCCTGGCCCATAACCCAGGCATGTGCCCTGACTGGGGATTGAACGGGCAACCCTTTGGTTCCGCAGGCTGGCACTCAATTCACTGAGCCACACCAGTGGGGGTTTAGTCCCATTTTTCTTGTATTTTGCTATAATACATAGATTCACACAAAGGAGATAGAATATGTAAAATTACGAAGATGGTGATACAGTAAGCCACATCAAATCCAAATACACATCGGATTATTGCAAAGGGCGTAACTCAAACATACAAGACACAGTAGTTTTAGAAAGACCACTGCCTGCCTCCAGGTACACGCAAATGCAACACACCAACTCCACTTTATTCAGCCATGGGAGGAAACAAAATGTATCATAAATAATTGGACTTGGACTTTCTTACATTAAAAGTTTATGTTTTTTTCAATCATAATGAAATCTATTAGAGAACAGGATTCTCTTCAAATGTGTATGGTTCAAACACGATTAGCTTTTGTACCCAATATTCTATTTTATACTACTGTCCTTTTATTAATATATGTATATATTTATATTCTTTAAAATTAAAACTTAAAAAGTTATCGTAAAAAGATGTTCTCTACCTAATATGCCATAGTTCACTGCTTACATACCATTCTGGACGACTCATTAAATTAAAACATATGGGTTTAGAAACAAAAATCTGATGTTACTGAATGTATACTGGAATTTTAGCAAAATATTTTACTATATTTACCCCATATACTTTATATTATGAAATTTTAGATTAATACAGTGAAGAATTTTATTTACTGAAAAAAGCCCCAAATTTCTGTTGTGTGGTTTAGAAAGTTTTGAATACAGCTTTGCTTTGATTTTGATAAAATTTGTATTTTGTAAAGAGTCCATGTGACGGCACAAATAAAATAATATTGTATTTAACATATGAGTGTATCATTCCCATCCAGTTCTTCTAGTTGGCAATAACAAATTAAATATGGTAATCATTATTTTATCAAGACCTCTGCTATTATAAGGCTAGGCCTGAATATATTCCCTTCAATGATAGCAAATTGCTAAATAATTAATGTTACATTTGAAAGAAAAAAGTTAAGCATGACTGCATGACATCAAAATTGATAATCCTTTGTGTTAAAGATGTGGGTTATAAACATATGAAAACTAAAAACACTTTAAAACAAATACTGTAAGAATATTTATATACAAATATCATGGCTCATTAAGAAAAAGATTATTAAAGCATAATGTGAATAATACATTATATTATTTCACAGTATAAACAAACTTTGAGGAGTAAGTTAAGTCAGGAATAATAAAAATACAGACATAACATCAGTTAGCACTATTAATATACATTTTGTTCAGTCACATGTATGAAAATATACAGAAATATAGTTCTTTTATACCAGTTTTTTTAAACATAAATATTCACTGATTTAAATAAAAGTTGACAGAGGTAGAATTTGTATCAATGTTCATGATTTTCAGGAACAAGTACTTCAAATATATTATTACTGTTCTGTCCTTTAACAAGTCCATACAGCCAACTCACTGAGAGTCATCATTCTGAAAAAGGCAGAAGGGGAAAGGTGTGTTAAGAGAAAAATGATAACAGCCAAATTACTCAGTACATCATGAAAAAGTGAAATTCAATAATGTTCTAATTGAAATTATAGTCTCTAATAAAATCTTTGCTTACAATTAAGTTATATTTAAGAATTGAGAAGTACTGTTCTCTACTTCAAAAAGATAATCCCTTCAAACTACCAAAGTACATCAAAACACAAGAGGACTAAGAAAATGTTGACAAAAAAAGACTGGGGGAGGCTAAGAACAGTATAGGAAATTAAGAAGCCAAAGAATTGATATGTACACCCCACAGACATGAACTAAGAGGTGTGGGGATGATGGGATGGGGTGCAGGATGGAGAGGATAAAGGGGGGAAAAATGGGACAACAGTAATAGCACACAATAAAATATACCCACCCCCCCAAAAAAGGAACAGTATAGGAAATGGAGAAGCCAAAGGGCTTATATGCATGACCCATGGACATGAACTAAGGGGTGACTGTTGGAGGGAATGGGGTACCAGGTGGAGGGGGGGAAAGGGGGAAAAATTGGGACAACTGTAACAGCATAATCAATAAAATATACTAAAAAAGAAAAAAAGAAATTAAAAAAAGAAAAGAATGACACATAGTGAAGAGACTGGAATAACAGCATGTTAACTGAGAAAAATCACTCAAAATAAGGGATAACATGATGTCTGGGTTAAATAAAATTATACACAAGTACTGGAAATTATGCTAAGTCTTAAAATGTTATGGGTAGTCAAACATTTTTCAAAATATTTTCATGTTATATGCTCTCTAATCATCCCCCCAATTAAAACACACATATTAAAATATGAAAAATCCCACATTGGAAACATTGAGAAAGTAATTATATTTTCTATACTTAGGAGGAAGACATATTTAAGATGTTATCAGATGTGTTTTCTAATAGTGATGTAAAACATTATTGATAAGAGAAAAAAATTGGAAACAAGCTATAGGTCCCATAAGAGGAGAATGATAAATAAATCCCAGAATATCTATGTGATAAACCATTAGATCACTGTTTTAAAATGGCATTTTTGAAAATGCTTTTAATGATGTCAATAAATCCTCACAACAACATTGTTGGGGGGAGGGGAACTATAAAGAACAAAACAGAACAAAAAAAATAGGATAAAAACTATCTTGAGTATGATCTCTACTATAGGTATATACGTATGTCTATGCATGTGTGTGTATGTTAATTACAAATTAAATACATGAAGTATATCAAAATGCTAACTGCTATTTTCTTGGGGTTGTAGGATTAAAAGTGATTTTGATTTGTATACCCATGTTAGTAGCAGCGCTTTCATAATTGCAACCCAAGTGTCCAGCAACTGATGCATGGATAAACAGAGTGTGGTGTATACACACGATGGCATGTTATTCAGCCTTAAAAAGAAAGGAAGTTCTGAGAAAAGCTCCAATATGGATGGACTCTGAAAACATTATGCTAAGAAAAATAACCATTCACAAAAGGACAAACACTGAATGATTCCATTTCTGTGAGGTACACGGAGTAGTCAAATTCATAGAGACAGACTGTAATGGTGGTTGTCAAGGGCTGGGGCGATGGGAAAATTGGGAGTTAGTATTTAATGAGTACAGGGTTTCTGTAGAAAAAGATAAAGTTCTGAAGTTGTATAATGAAACTCATTTGTTCATAATAATGTAAATGTACTAACTACCAGAGAAATTTATAGTTAAAAATGGTTAAAATGATAAATTTAATGTTATATATATTTTCCATATAAAAATGTAAAACAATGACTTTTTATCTCCTTTATACTTTTGTATTTTTTTTTTCAGTGAGCATATATTAGGTACAGTAATCTAAAAGAAAAAGTTGAGTTACATATTTTAACTATTAGAGATACTGTAAATGAGTTGATATGACTAATACCCATTTTTGAGTACTTATGGGGAAATCCCTTAAAATTAGTTTTGGTGACAATATTTAGAAACTATGAATGGAAATGGGTTCCAATTAACATCGTTAGGATACTCTGGGACTTGTTAATGGTTGTAGAAGTTTCCTAACCAACATCTACTATGATGTCTATAATAAAAAAATAGAAAACAACAAGTGTTAAAAAGGATTTGAAAAACTGGAATCCTTGCATTGCTGGTGGGAATGTAAGATGGTACAGCTGTGTGGAGAACGCTTGGCAGTTACTCAAGAAGTTAAACATATAATTTCCATATGACCCATATGACACCAATTTCCATGATGCCAACGTTCTCAGCAGCACTATTTACAATAGCTAAGCGATGAAAACAATCCAGGTGTCCATCAACTGGTGAATAAATAAACAAAACGTGGTGTAAGCATACAAAGGAATATCCTCCAGGCATAAAAACGAATGAGGCTCTGAGACGTTCTATGACTTAGATTGAAACTTGAAAGCATTATCTGAAGTGAAATAAGCCAGACACAAAAGGACAAATATTGTATGATTTCACTTACATGAAAATCTAAGTAGGCAAATTCATAGAGACAGAAAAGTAGATTAGAGGTTACCAGGGGCTGAGGAAGTAAGGCCAGGGGACTGAAGATTTATTGCTTAATAGATACAGAGTTTCTGTTTGGCATGATGAAAAAGTTTTGGAAACCATGGTGACAGTTGCACAACACAGAATTTACAGCCACTGAGTTTTCACTTAAAAATAGTTAAGATGGCAAAGTTCATGTTATATATATTTTATTGCAATTAAAAATGTTTTCTAATTCATAACATCTTTAGGGATTGCTGGAATCCACTAAGCTCTGTATCAGTGGTTCTTAAAATATAGTCTAGGGATCCCTGGGAGTCCCCAAGACACTGTCAGGGGATCTTCACTCATTATTTCACAGATGTACTGTTGAGTTTCCCACAGGCTACGTGATGTGAAAGGCCAGGTAGTAAATACTTTAGATTTGTGTCCCACCAGGTCTCTGTCACAACTACTTAATTCTGCCGCTGTAGAAAAGCAGTCTCACACAGTATGTGTATGAATGGGTGTGGCTATGCTCCAACAAAGCCTAATTTATAAAAACAGGGAGTAGGGTGATTTGGCTCACAGACCCTAATTTACTGCCCCTGATGTAAAGTGCAGCTGTGAATTAGGCGTGAGAAAATGTGTCATGACTGTTATGAGGCTTTATAACAAGAAACTGAGCCTTCTTCTAATCACATTCAAATTAATGCAGGAGGTAGAAGTTCTGAGGACACAGTGATTGCAGTCAGCACTGAGAAGTGGTCCTCAAAGTGAACCAGGAAAGTGAGTGTTTTACTCAAACACACAAACGCAAAAGCAAAAGAACAGCAATCAGAAATCATTTAAACGCAGGCCCTTCAAATACCCGGGGGGCATCTGTTGTTAAGGCAGGGTGCGTACTAACGCTCCTAATGAGGATTCTGAGGCATCGCAGAAATGTTCACTGATCTCCTCTGTACTTCTATTAAAAGAAGCAACGCCACCCCCCCAAAAAAAACTGCATAATTTTTTTAAAAACTGACTTTACTCTTTCTGTCAATGGGCCTACATTTTTCAGTCACCCACCTCTCAGACCCTGGGTCTGACATGCTTCTTTCCCACTCGTTCCTATCTCCAGTGAACCAGCCAATTCTTCGACTTCCTTAGTCAAATGTGTCCCAGCACTCTGGAAAATGGTCCTGCCACATCTACTCAAGCTCAGGCGCTTGCATTTCCAAAGACCTGACAAGCTCTGAACATGCATGTCCAGCAACCTGACAATTTCACTCTGAAGTATATACCCAAAAGAAATGCACGCATCTGTTCACCAACATACAGGTACAGAATGTTCGTAACTCTGTGGTCATAGCCTGAACTAGAAATCACCCATGAACAACAGAATGAGTAAATGGACTGGGGTAAGTTCACGTGATGGGATACAATGCAGCAACAAGACTGAGCAACCTACAAATGCACACGGTAGTTGGATGAATCTCACAAATGTACTATTGAGACAAAGAAGCCAGAAACCTGTGATTTCACTTTTAAAATGTTCAAAAAGAGGCAAAAAAAAATCTATGCTTTTAATAGGACAGTTACTTTTAGAGCAGGGCTTATGACCAGAAGGGAGCCCAAGTGAGGTAATGTTTTGTTTCTTGATCTTAGTACAGGCTGCACAGGTGTGTGTGCTCAGTTTATAAAAATTCACTGAGCTGTATACTATGACATGACACTTTTCTGTACATATAATTTGTTTTAAAATCTGCCCTGGTCATATTTTTTATGCCTACAGTCAGAAGGAGGACCTTCAATGACTCCCCTGACTTACAGAATAAAGTTGACAATATCTAATGTGGTCTCACATTAAATAATTCTATACATCCCACTCTACCTTCCACAACTTTCTCCCTTGGTATCCCCCAATAACCTGCCATTCCAGTCAGATTCGGTCTATTGTGTTACATACATTCCTGTCTATCTCTGTCCACACTTTTATCATTTATTATTTGTACTTTGAACTTGGCACTTCATAAAAGATTTCTCTGTGATGTCTCACATTGTCATAGGCCATAAATGTTCAATGAGTTTTTACAATCATATATAACCATGTAACCACCACCACCAAATAGAACATTCCATTATTCCCACCAAAGCTGGTCAGAAAGTCCCCCGACCACTTTTGCATGCAATCTCCCTGCCTCCCCAAAACGCTACTTCCTGAATTTTTATAACCAGAGATTAGTTTTGCTTGTCCATGGTGTTACATTCATACCTTTCTGATAACCGTCAGTTAATGTGTTCAGGAGAATGTAAAGGAGACCTCAGAGTAGAACTAAGGGGTGGTGTGGGAAGACCATGTCGACGCATCTCTTGGATTGCTCGTTCTCTGTCAAATAAGATCGGGTAAGAGATTATACCAAAAAGAGTTACACAAATGTGAGGCTCTATTATTGTTGTTAATTAAATAATTTCTATTCAATTTCTATTTCTAGTAAATTTAAATCCCATGTCCTTATACAATTTTTAAGTAGTTGATAAAAGATCTCCATTAAAAGAACTTAACAATATTGTAAGAGACTGTTCAAAGCCACTGAGTACAGATTCCCAAAGCTGTATGGTTCCCCCTCTGCTTCTTCTTTTCCCATGTCTTCTTGCACATAAATCTAGCCTTCTTTCTTCTTCCTGCCTCAAGACTCCCAAATGTCAGAAGTCAGGTAATCTATTCTCTTTGCTATGCTTTCCTTCCCTGTGTCTGTGTCGGCCCCACAAAGCCTGGGGACTGCACTGCCACCTCCTCTGTGAGCCATGCAGAGTCTCTGGTCTAGACTTTTTCTGCCTCCGGTTCCTCAGTATCCAGGATTTCTACTAGTTGGGGAGTTCACAAACTAACTCTTTTACACTGTTATTTCCCTAAAGAAACTTTTAAAGATATTTCCCCTCAAATTATCTCCACACTCCATGAGATTTTAATACATAGGTATACTGTTTACATACTGTGGCCCTTTAGCGGGCCATCAATTATTGTAACACCTAAAGGTTTTTGCGACTCCCCCCTCCCCCAAGAGCCAATTTTGTCCCACGGGGTGGCAATATTGCCCCTTTAAGAATGCATGATGTAGTTGAATGGTGAGAAGGAAAGTCATGGTCATGTAGGTCAAGGTTTTTTTGGAGGACTGGGGTAAGGAAAATGGAGAGAAATTTAGGGGGTCTATAACCTTAGGTAATAGATGGCTTGACTTAGGACCCTTAAATTGAAAGAATTTAAGTTATCATTAAGAAATGGAAATCATTATATATGTACAGCTTAACCCTTTAAGAAACTAGGCCTTCTGAATCAAGAGAGATAAAAAAACACAGTTTTCTTGACACTGATGCAATCTCAGGCTTCATTTCTCACTAAATCATAAAGGTTGAATTCCTAGAAATTCTGTATTCTTCAAATAGCACATCACTGATGCCAATGGGTAAGAATAAGAGACCTCAAAAATTGACCTATTAAGTGATTTGACCACTATTTGAGAATGAAATCTCAGAAAAGGTGATATCTATGGTATTAATATATTAATATAATAGGAAACAGTAATAGAAGAAACTTGACAGCTGATTTGCAAATTAGACTTTGATTTTAACTGTTAAAACAGGCCTTATTACTGACTGTAACACTTGGAGATTAAAATTTTTAACATAATGAAGCAAATAGACTGAAATTTAAGTGAGTATGAAAATTACTAAGGTATACCCTGACCAGTATGGCTCAGCTGGTTGGGTGTCGGACTGCAAATGGAAGCGTCACTGGGTTCAATTCCCGGTCAAGGCACATGCCTGGATTGCACATTCGGTCCCTAGTCGGGGTGCCTACAAGAGGTAGCAGATCGGTACTTCTCTCCCTCTCTTCCTCCCTCCCTTCCCCTTTCTCTAAAAATAAATAAATAAAATGTTTTTCAAAAAATTACTAAGCATGGAGAATATACTGTAGAGGTTAGAAGAATAAGCTTTAAAATTACACTGACCTGTCTGAATGTCATTCTCGACTCTGCTGTTTACTATTTGTATGACCCCAGTTTCCTATAATGTAGGCATAATAAGAGATTGTTTTGGACTCCTGTGAACCCGTACTAGCTTGTTCATTTGCTAACTATATCCCCTGAAACAATGCCCTAACTTTTCCTTGAGAAATGCTATGGGAAACATTCAAGTAACACTTGCTACTTCACATACTGTGGGTATATTATCTTCCACAACACTTGTTGTCTTTTAAGGGAGAATTGTTAAAGAGATTTATTTTGAATATTAATGCTAAAAAAAGTGCTTTCTATTTGTAAGCCACATTAAACCCTTTTTAGACAAGAATAGGAAATAAATAAAAACACCGTCTACTGCTACAAAATCTTTCTTACCGTTCATATCTTTCCGTTGAAATCTGCCTTTTCAGGGCATCGTGATCTGTCTGTAACTGTACCACTTTGGCCCGAAGCATGGTGTTCTCCCGGCTTTGACTAGTTCTTAAAAACAAATTTTAAGTCAAAGAAATAAGTAACAAATGTTTTGTTTTATAAAGTGCTATAGATTTTTGTTTTTGTTATTAATAAATATAAAGAAGGTAATACTTAAGGAGGAAGAAAAGAGAAGATCCAGGCTTTCAACAGTAATTAAAAGACTCTCTCTCATCAATGAAAAAAAATCCTTGTGTGAGGATTTTTTTAAAAAAAGGTTAATTATTCCACTTGTGCTAGCTGCTCTGGGCTTCCTCTCTTCTTCCAACAAATATGCCTAAAGCCTCTCCATTCTGAAAAGACACCACCATCAATCTCCTAAAAGGTAATCAATACACAGGAGGGTCAAACTGCATAGCTTTTTTTAAAGTCTTGTTCCTAATCCACCACATGAGGCACTGCCAACACTCCCAGGCGGAAACGCTCTCTCCTTGGCTGGCTCCTCTCTTCCTTGCTCGAATGTAGGCATTTTTCTAAAGTTCACTCATGGACTTCCATGGGAACCACCTCGGTGGTGAAGACATCCAAACCTACATCTCCAAACACGATGTCTCTTCTGAACTAAACCCCTAAGCTTCCAAAAGCAGCAGCCACAGAAGTAAAATATTTTGGTTTTATACTGCCCCTCATACTCCCATTGCCCTCTCCCTCCAAAGCTGGAAAAATATTTTTTATTGTTCCACCAGTGTTTTTTAATCATTTGTTTTGTGCTACAAATCTACAGAAAATTTACTCATATTAAAAATTATTTTTGAGAAGCTATTTTCCTCACATGGATTGTTTTATGACACTTACAATTTGCTTTCTGAAAGGGTTAACTTCTCTTTAAGTAGTTGAATTTCTGTATCCTTCTCGTGGGAAGTTAAATGAGAATGAAATTCTTTATCCCTATTTGTAGCCAGCAATGATTTAAGGTTTTTAATTGTATGTCTCTCACTTGACAGTTGTTTCTTTAACAGTTCTGATTCTGATTTTACATTTTCCAATTCCGCCACAACCTACAGGAAAAACGAGGTAAGATTGCTTCAGTATAATTTCAGGCATACTCTGAAAAATTATCTGCAGGGTTATAAACACAGACATCAGTTTCTTCATTTTGGGGAACCAGTTTAAGATTTTGAACCACTTTTTTTAAGTATAAGAAAAATATCTTATTTTCAAAATCATCTTTGCTATTGTAGTAAGGGCTTATTCGGCTATGAGATCTACTCCAATGTTCAAATAGTTTTCTCTAGTACTACCTTCTCAGAAGAGGGTCGTTATCATAAAATTTTAAAATATCATAAAATAAAATATGGCCACCCTATCAGCTAGGAGGTCCTTCTGCTCTTTTAAATCTGTGTCCTCTCACTACATAGTTAAGCCAGTATTTGAGCTTCTCAATACCTAAAAACAAATATACTAAATGAGAAAAACTGAAAACATCAATGTCTGAAAACACACACTGTGTTGTTTAAAGTACTGCCTCAGTTTGGGAATGACAAGTTTCAGCTAACTAGACTTTTAGAGATTTAAATGCCTTGAGATTTTTATTAGGAAAAATATTTTACTTAAGAAGCAGTGAAGCACTCATTCTTCCATTTAAGTCTTACCTTTAAACAGAGAAAGAAAGTATTGGGATATGCCCCTATTCTATGATGAGAAGACTAATATTCTCCTAAATACCCATCTACTCTAAAATAGCACCTAATTTTATCACTATGTTTACCAGAGAAATCTGGGCAAAAAAACTAGTAGTAAAATTTAGTTCTCAAAATCCTGCAGTCTAAAGTAGCTACTCCAGCCCTGATTAGTGTGGATTAACTGGTTGGGTGACATCCCGCAAAGTGAAAGGACACCGGTTCGGTCCCAGTCAGGGCACATGCCGGCACTGCGGTTCAGTCCCCGGGTCGGGGTGCATACAAGAGGCAACTGATCCATATTTCTCTCTCACGTCGATGTTTCCCTCTCTCTCTTTCTCCCTCTTTTCCCTTCTCTCTAAAAATAAATAAATAAAATCTTTTTTAAAAAAGTAACTACTCCAAAGAGGAACAAATATATCAGGTAAAGAATGATACAGTAAAATAATTAGAGTAGGGCTCAATGAAACAATGTGTGACAACAATAGCTTGTGAGTTCTTACCCTTTCTAATTCAAGGCTTTTAGCATTCAATTGTTGGGTCATAATATCTTTGCCTGAATCAAGCTTAATACATAGTTCCCTAAGAGATGACAAATCGCTGAATACTGCTGCTTTCTCATCCTCTTGATGTCTCAGCTCTTCTTCTAATCTAGATATGGCTTTTGTCATTGATGAAATCTGAGATTCATAAGCATGATGTGCATTTATGTGCTGAAAATAAAAAAAGAAACAGGTAAAAGTTAAAGTAAGCCAATAATTTTAAAGGCTTAAATCTGTTCAGCTACAATCACACTTCATAAAAACAGAAGAACCAATTTTTGCATAATTTAATATACTCTCAAGTAGTTCCCTACTATTTAAAGGTGGCATATTTAATGCTTACCAAAATAAATTGCGTATAATTATTCATCATGGTAACTTAAGTACTTCCTGTATATATTTAGAAGACACAAAGATGAAAATGATTATTATAGTGTGTTGTGAATATGAGAGATCTTTGAAGCTCTATTACATTTTACTTTATAAGTTCTTTGTTATAGTAATGCCTTTGCAAGAAGTAATATAAATACTAGGCTGGCAAAAGTGGATTTACAGTTGTTCATATGTTATGAGGACATAAGTCATTGGTTATGGCCTGCCCTAATTTAGTATAACCTCATTTTAACCTGATTATAACCGCAAAGACACTGTTTTCAAAAAAGATTATATTCACAGGTACTTGGGGTTAGGACTTAAATGTATCTTTTGGGGAGCATAAGTCTACCTACTATAGATAATCAATATTCTCTCCTGAAAAACAAAGACTACAGTACTATGCCAAACCCCTCCCCAAACCTAATAGTCAACTATTCTAAATAAAGGTAACTTAGGGTTCCTATACTTTAACTGAACTCAAATTTTATTATTTTTATTAGATTGTCCTTATGACAAGAGCTTATTTAAATCCACATACAAAAGTTAACCTGAAATGTATCAAAGACCCTAACATTAGAGCTAAAACTTATAACAGTCATAGAAGAACACAGGAAGAGCTCCATTATATTCAACTTAGCAATTATTTCTTGAATAGACACCAAAAATACATGTAACAAGAGCAAAAATAGATAAATTGGGCTTTATCAAAATTAAAAACTTTTACACATCAAAGGGTAAAACTGAGTGAAAAGGCAAGGTACATATGAGAGAAAACTTAAAAATACATATCTAATAAGGGATTAATATCCAGATTATATAAATAATTCCTACAACTCAATAACAAAAAACAACCAGATTTAAAAAATGGGCAAAGGATTTGAACAAACATTTCTCCAAAGAACATATATAAATGGCCAATAAAGACACCAAAAGATGCTCAACATCACTAATCATTAAGAAAATGCAAGTCAGATCCAAAAAGAGATACCACTTTACTCCCACTGGAGTAACTATTATTTAAAAAAAAACACACAAACATAACAAGTGGAGAAATTGAAATCCTTACATTCCTGATGGGAATGTAAAATGGTGCAACTCTTATAGAAAACTGTTAGGAGTTTCTCAAAAAAATTAAGCATAAAATAATCATATGCTCCAGTAATTCCGTTTCTAGGTATATCTTAACCCTAAAGAAATCAAACCTAATCAATAAAACAAACAAGTGAATAAAACAGAAGACTGGAAGACTTGGAAATTAAGAACAAACTGACAGTGACCAGAGGGGAGGAGGGAGGGGGATAAAGGGGCTAAGCAGGGGAAGGGACAAGCAAAAGAACACGAGTAGGGGACGAATGGGAACAGACAAGGGGGGGGGACTGACGGGGAGGGGGGAGGGAAGGGGCAGGGGTGAGCAATGGGGAAAAAGGTGAGACAACTGTCACTGAACAGCAGTTAAAAAAAAAGAAAAGTGAACAAAAGAGAAAAAAAGAAATCAAGGACTCAGATATTGTACAACCACGTTCATAGCAGC